>CM067313.1:52897658-53206298 GCA_034231615.1 Meghimatium bilineatum
ACTTAGCATCTTATTTAAAATAAAAAACAACTACACTAAATCTAAACGTTCCAGTCAAATTTAAAGAAAGCAATATGTCAAAGCAGATTCATTTTCCTATAATTATTTTTCAGGGGTTGTTCATAAAATAATTTCAACAATTGTGTGCCTTTATTTTGCCCCCAGCCCCCTTCAGCAATTGTTAAAAATTCAGGGATCACCTGCTTGATTATATTTTAACCCCCCCCCCCCCCCCTAAAGAAAACAAAAATTTTTGTATAAAATTAATAAAAAATACTTGTATAAAATTAATAAAAAATACTTGTATAAAATTAATAAAAATATTTGTATAAAATTAATAAAAATATTTGTTTAGAAGATATAGAACGAACAAGTTAATACTTTGTTTCACATTTTTATAAACATATTTCAAATTCAAACAATTTAATTGGTGTAGGCTCCCTATATTTAAATAGAGGTTCTTTGGGGGAAGCAGTGTCTACATTTTTTTTAACGGGGCAAACCATACACTATTTAATGAAACGAACTTTCGCTAAAGGGTCATACAACGCAGCATTAATTCGATCTGCTTGCAATGCACTGAGATGCCTACTTCGCTAGAATGATTGCTAAAAGACGCTGCGTGTTTTTTTTTTTATCTCCGCGTTACAGATGTTGTATGAAATCAAGTCTAATATTACAAAGTTAAAATATGTGGGCATATCATTCCGTATACTACACAATTGTGTCACTATTTACCTCCCCTTCCGCGTGAATCCTAACGCATTGAATTAGGTTATACATACGCTTACTTTTGTTTGTCACGATCCATTGCAACCAATTAGTTTTTGTTTCTTTTGGGAAATTGGGCGGTTTATCCATCGCTTCTTGCATACCAAATAAACATGAACGCATAGTGCAAAACTAAAGCATGTCTCGGCATTCAAATATTTAGGAAGCTTTTTACAGAAGATGGGAAAATCAAAAGAGAGATCGAAACAAGATGTAAGAAAGCCATTGCTGTTGCTTAGCAGCTATAGCCAATACTCTCAAACACTTATTAATATGATGGCTGCAAAACGAAAATTGATACACAGTATTGCTATACCAGTTATGTGTTACCAATACCAAACATGGCCCTTGACAAAGACCCTAGCGAAAAAGAACATCACATAGCAAGACAAGATTCCAGATACCACTGTCCTTGGCAGATCTGGTATCCCCAGCATTGACACCATCCTTATGCAGACACAGATTCGTTGAGCAGGTCATTTGGCACGTATGCCAGACCATCGCCTGCCAAAGATACTTCTTTATGGTGAGCAGGAGAAGGGTAAACTATCTCAATGTGGCCAAAAGAAGCGCTACAAGGACTCGTTAAAGACCTCACTGAAAGCGTTTGAAATACACCAAGACACATGAGAAGATCTTCCACAAAATAGATCTACATGGAGCTCTACAGTCAAAAAGAGAGCATCATCTTGTGAAAAGAGGAGAAATGTAGCAGCTCAACAGCGAAGAGTAGCTAGAAAATCACGAATAGACCGAAATCCGTCTATAGTGGTCATTCCATGCCCGAACTGTCCAAGATCATTTACAGCTCGAATATGACTCATTATCCATCTACGAATTATTATACATGGTCAATTTTCAAAAGTGGATGTAAAAATGGTCATCATCACTTGTGATGGACGAACTCACAAGCGAAAAATATCCCAGTGTGTAAAATGAGATAGTAATCGTCCGATCATCATCACTACCTAACTTTATCACACAGTCCACTCGAAATCTTCCTACAACTCCCGAACTTTATCACACAATCCACTCGAAACCTTCCTACAACTCCCGAACTTTATCACACAATCCACTCGAAACCTTCCTACAACTCCCGAACTTTATCACACAATCCACTCGAAACCTTCCTACAACTCTCTAACTTTATCACACAATCCACTCGAAACCCTCCTACAACTCTCTAACTTTATCACACAATCCACTCGAAACCTTCCTACAACTTCCTAACGGGAAGAAATACAGTATTGCCAGTTATTTCTTTAGTTTTACAAACAGCTGGAAAACATAGGCCTAAATGCTGCATTTGAGATACGAATATATGGAAGAATAGCGAGAAGTTCTTGGCTGTCCAAAAGTAACGTCACAAATTTCTTTGTCAATTTTTGCCCACCCACTCCCGCCACCCTTGTCAATATCTGTCAACAATTCAGGGACCCAATTATTAATTATGAATAATTTTTATTTTTGTTTTAAATGTTTATACATTTTCCCCTCTAATTATAACAAGGTCAGGCACAGTACAAGTAGACATAACCACACTTTTAACGAAACAATATTGAGCGGAACGAAGCTTTCCTGTGACTAGGGCATGAAGGGACATAAAACAAAATAATACAAGGGACATAATCAGAAATAATGAAATATTATTTATTGGGACACGTAAACTTTCATAACAACGAGAACAGCGTCAAATACGGTTTTGTTCCTGTTAGCCTTGATGCTCACATAAATTCTGGCTGGCTACCTTACACTGGTTACATCATCATCATCATCAGGTGCCGTCTCAGCTTCGAAGTCTGCAACGGGCATCGAACATCTTCTGTCTCTTGTTTTGGTGGTGCACTCTGCTCAAATGTAACCTGTCCATTTCGTGATGTTACTCTCCCACTTGTATTTATGTCTACCTGTTGTTCGCCTCTTTTTGACTTTATCCTCAAGTAAGGTCTTCAACAAGGTGTCAAATCTTTTAATGTGTCCACAATATTTTATTAGCTTGATCTTTTTTATCTTTAGTAATTCTTTCTTCACATTAAGTGTTGTTAGAATCTCTTTATTTGTTTTATTTCCATGCTGTTCTCCATTTTCTTCTATATATCCACTTCTCCAAGGCATACAGTAAATACCATCTAACTGAGAGATACTTGGAAACGAGAGAGCAAAAGTATTGACATAGGATAGGTGCTAATGATGATCCACGGAAAACAAACATTACTTAACAGGCCGCTGCAGACTGTTGGGTCACCTCTACAAACCCAGGATCTCAAGCAAATATGAATGTCCATACGGATCCGAAATTCAAACCCCCGAACACATACTTCAGGAATGCCCAACATACAGAGACAATAGATCTGGTCAGAGTACACAACTTTGATGCAAAAGCAATGGGCCGGCGGCTCTGACCTGGATAAGGCAGTGGACTTTGCCCTGACAACAGGCCTGACAATATAACACAACCTCAGACTTCGCCCTGACAACAGGCCTGACAATATAACACAACCTCAGACTTCGCCCTGACAACAGGCCTGACAATATAACCCTAACCTCAGACTTCGCCCTGACAACAGGCCTGACAATATAACCCTAGCCTCAGACTTCGCCCTGACAACAGGCCTGACAATATAACCCTAACCTCAGACTTCG
This sequence comes from Meghimatium bilineatum, assembly GCA_034231615.1. Classification (NCBI taxonomy): domain Eukaryota; kingdom Metazoa; phylum Mollusca; class Gastropoda; order Stylommatophora; family Philomycidae; genus Meghimatium; species Meghimatium bilineatum. Next base: position 52,901,073 of record CM067313.1, read on the forward strand.
CCCTGACAACAGGTCTGACAATATAACCCTAACCTCAGACTTTGCACTGACAACAGGCCTGACAATATAACCCTAACCTCAGACTTCGCCCTGACAACAGGCCTGACAATAGAACACAACCTCAGATGTTAAAGCAGGAGATGACTTAACATCGGAATAAACAAACGATAAAATCAATCAAAAGATTATTCGATTATCAACAGACCAGATCAAGTTGCCGTTATACGTCCAAACTATGATTACTGACAATTCCTGGATGGAGATAGGACTATCTTCTTTTTATTTTGTGTACGTTCTAAAATTCCTGCAGATTATTCACCAGGAGAAATTCCCCAGGAGAAATTCCCCAGGATGTTGTGTCCGGAGAACGGAATGCGTTGCTTCATAGTTTACAACGTTGCTGTGATATCTACACCTTACGGACAGACACATCCAACATCAGCACAACTTTGGGTCGTTTTGACCCTATATAGGATTGGGAATAGCCAATAGAAAGCTCCATGAACTCTTGCACAGGAAACCATGCAGTAACGAACATTTTTATGGGATAGAACATCCAAAATCTATAGTCTCTAATTTGTCTTGATAGACGGTCTGAAGCAAGTTTATATCAGTAGAAATTGGACGGACACTAGTTTAACATGCCTTTTCATAGCTAAATCTGTGGACTCGTGATTTACCGCGTGTGCTATCAATGGTTAAACATCCAGCCCAACATTTGTCATGTAGACATATACAGAGGTTTGTTTTAGGTCCAACTAGCAATATAAAATTCTTTGGCAATAATAGCGCGAACGGTTCTTAATTGCCCCAGACCATAGGGCCACTAATATAAAAAGGCTTCTCGGCCAGATATAAACATCAACTGCACCTAGCAATATAGATAATTTTTTTAGCAATAGCACGCACGGGCTTTCCAAATTCCCAGACCATTGGTCACACTTAGATAAAAGCTAATACGGCCTGATATAACCAATATAGACTTCTGTCTTAGGTTGAAAAAATCGTGCCTCAGCTAAGAGGTTTTAACCCCCCATTTAACAAACAAAAATCCACCACAACTTGTTCTGCAGAGAAGCTCATGTGCGCGTCATGATCAACTTGATTTGTAGCAGAAAGAGACAAGGATCATTATATCACTGGTGTAGTCTTTCTGAGACAAATGCTATTTTTTATTTAGAAAACTTCCTATAGCGAAGTACTTTTCAACCACGTTTGTTAATCCACTTTGGTAATACCAGAACTTTTGACCACTCAAAATAATGGAGGTCACAGTTCAGGCAGTCACGTAACCACGAAACGAAAGCAGGATATAAACAAATTGAAGAATAACTTCCGGCAAAAGTTTCCCGCGAGAGACATATTTGTCAATAAGGATGTCAAGGACTTGACTGTTTATTTGTGTTGATGTGGGCGTCAATTCATGTGATACAAATATAACAGACATGCCAAAGCGTAGTAATCCTTTCGGAGATAATTCATTTCTTCAGTTTAAGACTCATGTGAGGGAAAAAGAAGTAAACACTGGCGTGTGTCAACAAACCAGAATGCAGCTGGTGTATGGTAAAATTCTAACAACACAAATTATTTTATTCATACTAGGCCATAGTTGACCGCTTGTCAAGCCTGCTAACTGTTAATATTAGCCTAGGCTATAGCTCTATGTTATTGTTTAGGCATATTTTAAGTTTAACTTTATAATACTTGGCAGATGGGCCTATTAATGTTTAGATATAATATTATAAATAATTTATTGTAATCTTCTTCTGCGTTCGTTCTCAAACTCCTGCAGATTAGCAGGATGTAGTCCGGAGAACAGAATGCGTTGTGTCATGGTTTACAGCATTGCTGCGCCTTTCGGTCTGACACATCCGACTTCAGCATGGCTTTGGGTCACTGACCCTATAAAAATATGGAATGGGACATCCAACTCCATCCCATAACCTCCTTAGTCGCCTTTTACTACGACATGTGTGGAAGGTAAACAGTGTTGCTATTCTTTGCTCCCCTTTCGGGCCCCGGCAACACACGGGCGATTTTATTGTAATGACAATGTATTGTTGTAAGTTAGTAGGCCTATCTCAACTATCTGATTCTGAATCTACTTTTCATTGCAATGGATGTGAGTAGGGACCTAGTCTATTTAAAATACTTAGGGCCTAACTATAGCCCTACTATTTAAAATAATAATAGTATTTTAAGATAGGCTTAGACGTATTTATTTAGTTTGCTAACTTACTAGGCTTGGGGTGTACGAGATATACGTCGGCACGAGCTATGCGATACTTACTGGATTGCCCAACTGCAGAGCAAAGAATACAAATCTGCAGGTCACTGAGAGACACATCAGAAGTGTCTGGGCCTTCACGGCTCAAAAAGGGGGAAACCATCAGAGAGGAAAGTGGTGCTTTCACTCAGACGACAAGCAGCATGACAATGGAGGTTTTGGCAGTAACCAAGGCTTTGCAATGGATCTGCTCGAAGACTATCTGCGAGCATTCCTGCATACTCAGTGACTCGATGATCATGATTGTGAAAGTTCAGGCGGGATACATTTGGGAACAATGGCTGGATGCAGTGAAGAATCCCTGTAAGCGTTAAGTGACTTTCATTTTTGTGCCGAGACATGCATGAGTCCGGGGTAATGAGAGAGCAGATAGTTTGGCAGCACACGCTGCTACTACGGCTGTTGGTGGAGCGATGGATCGAGCAGATATTTTGAACGCCCTATGGGAAAACGCACGAGCAAATGGCTGTATAAGTGACGATGACTCTTGTTCCATGACTAGAATAAAGGAATTATTGTGTCGCTAGAACGGGGCGGTTTCATGGGCAAGAAAGAATGATGGTCAATCAACTGCGTACTAGGACCATCAGTCAACGCGTAATGACGGCTACACTCAAGGAGATATCTAAGCACCTATGGACTTGTCCGGAGTGCTATGACGATGATCCAACGACTAACTAACTAACATACCAGGCCTAATTACTAGTAGTTAGTAGTAGGCATAGGTAGTAGTTTGCTGTACTATTACTTACATTTTAGATACTTAGATATCTGGGATTAGCATGTTTGGGAAATTTCGCTTAGGCTATAAATTTCTTGTTACATTTAGTGAAAATTGGTGGCGACATCATTTGACATGTTTGCAACTTGATTTATTAACTTCTGTAACCATTTTTCTTTTTATATATGTAACTTTTAAGGATGCAGGACGATGCAGAAAATGGCAGTTAGTTTTTAAAAAACATGAACAATTGTTTTAATTATGCAAATTGGCCACCATTTTGAATTTTAATTAGTTGTACATGCTTCAGAGAATCACAGCAATGTGATCAACAGATGCATCTTGTCTTTATGAATACAAAAATATATAGTTTCTGTGGTATTTTATTATGTTTAATAGACATTTAATTTATTGACATTATAATTATGCAAATTAGCAGCCATTTTGAATATCAATTAGTTCTGTGTCCATCTGAACATTTCCGAAATCCCAATTTCTGGAAAGGACAAAAACCAATTTCATTTAAGCATATCTAGAAATTCTGTAGCCTATAGCATAGAGATTATGGAAATTATTTCTCAGTCCTGAGGAGAGTGTTTCACTAATTCGAGAATCTCCTGGCACAATAAAAATATCTTGTAATCATTGGAGTTCCTGAGTGTCTAAAAGTGCAATTGATCCTAATTTCATTTTGTGATAAGATATGACATGTCTATAATTTGTTTAATTCATTAAATGTTTTCTCTAAGATGCATGGGGGCACACATAATTTCTTGTGTGTTTGTTCTTAAATTCCCGCAATTAGCAGGATGTAGTCTGGAGAACAGAATGCGTTGTGTCATGGTTTTAAGTTTTGCTACTATATCTGGGCCTTTCAATCTGACATATTTCAGCCTGTTCCTGTTATCATGATGTGCTCTATACATTCTCTTCTCATGGTGTGTCCAAAGAAGATTGCCTTCTTGTGCAAGTTACCAGTTCCTTTCGTAAGTTAATTTCCTATGCTCCTTCTTCGTTGTTCATTCTCAAACTCCTACTGGATGTCTAGATTTCCAGCATTATGCAATTTAAAGAATGGAAATGCATTGTGTCACTATTTTGTTTGTACCAATGGCCAGACACAACTGTCTTTAGCTGAATTTCCTTCAACATACCTTCATTAAGTATTTTATCTAAGTTCTCAGCATTCTTCTATAACACTATATCCACATAATTTCTAAAATTTCTTAGATTGTCCATGATTCACTTTTGTACATTAAAATTTGTTCAGCATATTTATATTTTCATTGTGTAAAACATTTACAGATAGAACACAACAGCTTCTGTTTGATGGCATGAAGGAGTCTATGCACAAGTACCCAGTTCTAGATTCAAATGAGAATGATTTATCTCAGAGAAAACTAGCAACCAAATCTGATAAATTGGATATCAGACAAATGCACATGAACAAGAACTGTCAACTAGTAAGCCATGAAGAAAGTACAGCAATGGACATAGAAATAGACTCAAGAAAAGATTACCACTCCAATGATGTATTCTCAGTAGAAAATAATTTTGATGGTTCATCCAGTGCAACTGATGTTACCCCAGAAGTTGCTCATGGTAACTGTATCATCTTGTCATCCCTCGGAAACAGTTGTGGGAGAATCCAAAGTCAGTGTAGTTCTCCATTTGATTCAGCTTTATCAGTGCCATCATCATATTTCAAACCATTCTCGGATGTTGCATTTACTTCTAATACACGTAGTGATGCTTTCTCACACATGAGGCAAGCACAGATGTCAAGAACATTGTCTAGAGGATGTCATACTTTACCTGCAGGTGAGAAACATCTGTCTTGTGATGCTTATTTTTATTTCCTTGACCAAAGTCAGTAAAACATACTGATTATTATGTCTTATGGAATTCTGAAGGACAGCAAACTCTCCACCTTACTTGGTCAGCAGCCACCCCTCAGAGAACACTCCAGCTGACTCGCCATCATCTTCACCTCAGCTGTTCTTTGTCATGTAAACCTTTGTTGTCCTGTCTTTGCCCTATAGGACCAGTGTTAAGGCAACTCTTGTGATGCTGGTGGAAAACTTCTGACTAATCCAATTCCGTCTCATAATCACAATTCATAACTATCTTTCTGATCAACCATTCTGATCAACCATGTGACAACTGGGGTGTGAACTATTCTAGTTCGGAGTGTAAAGAATAGGACCACTGTCTTCTTTCCAGGCATGTCATAGGAGGTGACTAAGAAAAGTTGGGGGATGTGCTGACATCCTGTCACTTATGGAAAAATCCAGATCGATATTATTCTACTTGTCTCAATTTCTTATTTTTTGGCTTCTTTCAAATCTTCTGTCCATGGATGACAAAGAAATGGAGGCCAGTGGACATTTCAGCTTCGTCTGTTTGACTTGGCAGACTCTTAGGTAGTGGGGAATATTAGATGTGCAGCTGGGTCAACAAAATTGAGATCATTGGCACAGGTTACAGTCTAATAGAGTGCACCACCAAAGCAAGAGACAGGATGTAGGAGGTTCCTTGCAGCCAAGCTTTGTTACGGGGACGGCATTTTATGATCATTATAATAAGCACTAATTCTGACAAATGAGGAACCGCCGGCCAACAGAGTTTGAGTACCACTGGTGTAGATAGTCAAAGAGATCCAGCATCGTATCTTGCTGAAGTCCGATATGTTAGACCAGTAGATTAAATATATCACAGTCAAGCTGTAAACCATGATGCAATGCATTTTGTTCTTGGACTATATCCTGCTAACTGGCAGGAGTTTATGAATGAATGCAGAGAAAGAAGAAGAGTATACACAATAGTTAGCCAGCCATCAGATCACCAGCATGGCATCACTCTGACAAGTGCATAGGTGATCTGATCTCATATTCATTATGTCCTTCAGCATGTGGTCACTGACTGTTCCGTTCTCCTTGACGGATATCCTCTGACAGTCTGGCTATTATTTATATAGCAATTAAAAGCCACAAAAGATGGATGTGTCGGGCCACCGGCACAAATAAAATGGTGACACAGCGCATTTCCATTCTCTGGAGTACATCCTGCTGGAAATCTAGTAGAACGATTGTCTTGCTACAAGAGCGATCCAGCGGTTGTTTGAGAATGAATGCTGAAGAAGAAGAGTTATCAACCAACACAGAACGAGAATGGTCAGTGACCACATGCTGAAGGACATAATGAATATGTGGTTATCGGTGGATAATAATACTATTCATAGTTTTATCATTTGATGTCTTGCAACAACATGTTTCACTCCCAGCTTCATTTTAGCCATAGGAACAGAAGAAACATTACGCCCCATATCTTCCAACTGGTCCACTCCTTGATTTCATTCAAAATATCAGAACTCTTCATTCAGCTACCACCTGTCACTGTGGTCAAATCGGCCTGCTGTTTCATTTCCGCTAACACCCATGTGTCCAGGTAAAAATCCTTATACAGTGAAATCTCATTACAACATGGCCCGGACCAGTGAAATATGTATGTAATAACAGAAATTCGCTATACACGGTACAAACAGAAGGATAAATATAATTGGACCAACTCTGTTCTAGCGGCGCTGAATCGCCTTGGGTCTCAAGTAAACAGGTTTTTCCGTACTTGACTAACCACATCCCCAGGTTGGCTGCAATTAATTCTAAGGATGTAGTTAGTCAAGTACAGAAAAACCCATTTACTTGAGTTACAAGTCTATTTGGTGGCACTAGAATAGACATGGTTCAATTCTTCAATTCCCATTAGCCTCTATAATTTTTCCTTCCTACTTGAATTTAAAATAATTTGACATTTTAAAAAGCTGTTATAGTGGGAAATGTGTTATAAAAGAATGTACAATAGAGGGATTATACTGTACACGTTTGATTCTTCTTGATTTGAATCAAATGTATACTGTACACGTTTGATTCTTTTTTATTTGAATCAAATGTATACAGTACACGTTTGATTCTTCTTGATTTGAATCAAATGTATACAGTACACTGTTTCCACTAACTGTTCTATATTTTACTTCTAGCCTGCCATAACTGCAGACTGCCATTCCTATCTCAAAGTATCATAGGATGCCATTTCTGTGAGAATCGTGTCTGCAGTACTTGTGTCAGACATTGTGCAAGATGTCTTCTCCAGTTTTGTCAGTTGTGTTCAGTTATAAAGTAAGTGAGCTGAATGAATTGTTGTGTTCTGATTGGTTATATTTTGTTGTGTTCTGATTGGTTATATTTTGTTGTGTTCTTATTGGTTATATTTTGTTGTGTTCTGATTGGTTATATTTTGTTGTGTTCTGATTGGTTATATTTTGTTGTGTTCTGATTTGTTATATTTTTTTGTGTTCTGATTGGTTATATTTTGTTGTGTTCTGATTGGTTATATTTTGTTGTGTTCTGAATGGTTATATTTTGTTGTGTTCTGATTGGTTATAATTAACAGAAGTAATATTAAGGGGAACAGTAATGGAATACTTTGCTTATTAAGGTAACAAGTAATGGAATACTTTGCTTATTAAGGTGAACAGTAATGGAATACTTTGCTTATTAAGGTGAACAGTAATGGAATACTTTGCTTATTAAGGTGAACAGTAATGGAATACTTTGCTTATTAAGGTGAACAGTAATGGAATACTTTGCTTATTTGGCCGTCAGTTGTCATTACTCGTTCTCCATCTCCTCTCATATCAATGCATACTTTCTATAAAACATCCCCATAGCAGTGGTGAAGTGTCACACACTTGTGCGGTTTCTATAAAACATCTCATAGCAGTGGTGAAGTGTCACACACTTGTGTGGTTTGACTACATGATAGGCCACGATTCCCATTCGAAAACTATCTTGCATGGAAGAATTGAGGGTGAAGGAAGAAGAGATCAGAGAAAAATATGGATTGATAATATTAAAGACTGGACAGAATTAAGATTCTCCACACTTATTCAAGAAGCAGAGAACAGGGATGAACGGCAGAATTTTTGCATTGATATTTCCAGATTGGCACCCCTACAACACTGAAAGGTTATGTTTCCAGAGAGACACCCCTGCGACACTGGAGGGTTATGTTTCCAGAATGGCACCCCTATGACACTGAAGGGTTATGTTTCCAGAGTGGCACCCCTGCGACACTGAAGGGTTATGTTTCCAGAGTGGCACCCCTGCGACACTGTAGGGTTATGTTTCCAGAGTGGCACCCCTGCGACACTGTAGGGTTATGTTTCCAGAGTGGCACCCCTGCGACACTGAAGGGTTATGTTTCCAGAGAGGCACCCCTGCGACACTGGAGGGTTATGTTTCCAGAGTGGCACCCCTGCGACACTGAAGGGTTATGTTTCCAGAGTGGCACCCCTATGACACTGTAGGGTTATGTTTCCAGAGTGGCACCCCTGCGACACTGAAGGGTTATGTTTCCAGAATGGCACCCCTGCGACACTGAAGGGTTATGTTTCCAGAGTGGCACCCCTGCGACACTGAAGGGTTATGTTTCCAGAGTGGCACCCCTGCGACACTGAAGGGTTATGTTTCCAGAGTGGCACCCCTGCGACACTGAAGGGTTATGTTTCCAGAGTGGCACCCCTGCGACGCTGAAGGGTTATGTTTCCAGAGTGGCACCCCTGCGACACTGAAGGGTGTATGGGTTTGATGATGATGACTTTATAAAGGATGACCCCAGATAGACTGAAATATCTCACTCCATCTGTAGTAAAGATAAAGGTAATGTGAGTCATGAACCAGCGTCATAGAACATGGCTTCCCATAAGTGCTCAGCAGCCTGGTCAGTGGTTGACCAGAAACCACCTGATTAGCATTGCCTATCGTACTTGCTCTGTAGCTATGTCAACATTTCTCAACTTTTCCAGGCTATGAACCCTGAAACCCTACTCCCTGTTGGCTGGGTGAACCGCAGGCCCTGGTACCCTACTTCCTGGTGGCTGGATGAACCACAGGCCCTGGTACCCTACTTCCTGGTGGCTGGATGAACCACAAGCTCTCCGGTACCCTACTTCCTGGTGGCTGGATGAACCACAAGCTCCCTGGTACCCTACTTCCTGGTGGCTGGATGAACCACAGGCCCTGGTACCCTACTTCCTGGTGGCTGGATGAACCACAGGCCCTGGTACCATACTGCATGGTTGCTTGGTGAACCACAGGCGCTAGTACTCTACTTCCAGGTGTCTGGGTAAACCACTGGCTCTGGTACCCTACTTCCTGGTGGCTGAGTGAACCACGGCCCTGGTACCCTACTTCCTGGTGGCTGGATGAACCACAGGCCCTGGTAACCTACCTTCAGGTAGCTGGGTGAACCATGGGAGTAATTTGTATTTCAAATCATGAATAACGAGCTGATTTGTAACCCGAGTCTGCTGGTCAGCGGGCAAATGACTTAACATTACACTTCCTCAGCTCCCATCTGTAGCATTTTCATGCAATAATACAGTCACAAATAAGGACAGGATACAGTGTATCAGAGTGCACCATCATGGCAAGAGACAGAATGTTGAAGGTTCAATGCAGCCAACCTTCATAGTGAAGACGGTACTTGATGATAATATGAATCACACAAATTGGAAGACAGTGCTGGTCATGAACAATGTGATTATTCAGAGAGCCATGACACCTATATTTGGGGGGGGGGGTTTCACCAGACTCCAGAATCATTGCTCCGAGAGAGCCATGACACCTATATCTGTTTTTTTGGGGGGTTCACTGAAGCTCCAGATTCATTGCATCACTGATGAATGCAATCCAATTCTGTTTACTTGTCTTGGACAATATCTCTTCTCTAATCCATATTTTTGAATGCTAGAATGTCATCTGCACATAAGATGATTCTCCCACTTCCAATAAGTTACTTTCTCATAACCCTTATAGTATAAATAAATATTTAAAATGCACGCAAGACAAAGATGAACCCTGCTGAAGGACTGAGAGTATTGTCAGTTCAAATGTCCAACTATCACACTTGAACCCTGCTGCTATTTTAACACATGAAGATGGAACAAACATTTATTTTAACAAATGAAGATGGAACAAACATTTATTTTAACAAATGAAGATGGAACAAACATTTATTTTAACAAATGAAGATGGAACATTTAACAAATGAAGATGGAAAATTTTACAAATGAAGATGGAACAAACATTTATTTTAACAAATGAAGATGGAACAAACATTTATTTTAACAAATGAAGATGGAACATTTAACAACTGAAGATGGAACAAACATTTATTTTAACAACTGAAGATGGAACAAACATTTATTTTAACAACTGAAGATGGAACAAACATTTATTTTAACAACTGAAGATGGAACAAACATTTATTTTAACAACTGAAGATGGAACAAACATTTATTTTAACAACTGAAAATGGAACAAACATTTATTTTAACAACTGAAGATGGAACAAACATTTATTTTAACAACTGAAGATGGAACAAACATTTATTTTAACAACTGAAGATGGAACAAACATTTATTTTAACAACTGAAGATGGAACAAACATTTATTTTAACAACTGAAGATGGAACAAACATTTATTTTAACAACTGAAGATGGAACAAACATTTATTTTAACAACTGAAGATGGAACAAACATTTATTTTAACAACTGAAGATGGAACAAACATTTATTTTAACAACTGAAGATGGAACAAACATTTATTTTAACAACTGAAGATGGAACAAACATTTATTTTAACAACTGAAGATGGAACAAACATTTATTTTAACAACTGAAGATGGAACAAACATTTATTTTAACAACTGAAGATGGAACAAACATTTATTTTAACAACTGAAGATGGAACAAACATTTATTTTAACAACTGAAGATGGAACAAACATTTATTTTAACAACTGAAGATGGAACAAACATTTATTTTAACAACTGAAGATGGAACAAACATTTATTTTAACAACTGAAGATGGAACAAACATTTATTTTAACAACTGAAGATGGAACAACCATTTATTTTAACAAATGAAGATGGAACAAACATTTATTTTAACAACTGAAGATGGAACAAACATTTATTTTAACAACTGAAGATGGAACAAACATTTATTTTAACAACTGAAGATGGAACAAACATTTATTTTAACAACTGAAGATGGAACAAACATTTATTTTAACAACTGAAGATGGAACAAACATTTATTTTAACAACTGAAGATGGAACAAACATTTATTTTAACAACTGAAGATGGAACAAACATTTATTTTAACAACTGAAGATGGAACAAACATTTATTTTAACAACTGAAGATGGAACAAACATTTATTTTAACAACTGAAGATGGAACAAACATTTATTTTAACAACTGAAGATGGAACAAACATTTGTGAATCAATAGGCAATGGAGACTGGATGATCCAGACATGAACTCAGAACCTTCAATAACAAACCTGTGTGATAACAGGTATCACAAACCTGTGTGATAACAGGTATCACAAACCTGTGTGATAACAGGTATCACAAACCTGTGTGATAACAGGTATCACAAACCTGTGTGATAACAGGTATCACAAACCTGTGTGATAACAGGTATCACAAACCTGTGTGATAACAGGTATCACAAACCTGTGTGATAACAGGTATCACAAACCTGTGTGATAACAGGTATCACAAACCTGTGTGATAACAGGTATCACAAACCTGTGTGATAACAGGTATCACAAACCTGTGTGATAACAGGTATCACAAACCTGTGTGATAACAGGTATCACAAACCTGTGTGATAACAGGTATCACAAACCTGTGTGATAACAGGTATCACAAACCTGTGTGATAACAGGTATCACAAACCTGTGTGATAACAGGTATCACAAACCTGTGTGATAACAGCTAGGTTAATACCGCTGAAAAATATTTATTGTATCAACCTTCTAACATGAAACATGTCCCCATCGAGGACAACTTCATAAAGTGAAAATGGCACTTGGTCCAGACAACAGAGGCTAGAAACTAAGTTTGGGCCATCTATTACCAAGTTGAAGTTGGAGATACCAGGCCGAGAGGCACACCAGCAACCATGGTATCTCGCAACATGTCTAGATAACATGTCTTCACAGCTTGAAATGTATAAGGATTTTACCAAAACCTTTAATTGTATTTTCTGTAACTTTTTTTCCAGTTATGATTTGTCTTCAGAAAGATCATTTTGTCTGAGCTGTCAGGAAGGATGAGATAATCATAGATGTAGAACATTATGTTATAAAGAACAAGATGAGATGAGTTTTTGCTCTAGATAGATCACATTATAGTTTCTGATGTTTGTATGTGTGACTATATGTCAGATTTAGTTCATTTTTTTCCTTTCATATATATAATTCAATTATTTCCCTTTCATATATATATATATTAATTATTTCCCTTTCATATAGGTAGTTTTTGTTGTTGTTGTAATATTTAATATAATAGGTGAGAATCAGAAATATGTTTTTCTAGTGGTATATATATGTTATTTTGTAACTTCTAGTCACTCCAGAGAATGGAATTAGTTGGGTCTGTCACAACGTGGCATTGCTGCGATATCTGCACCTGACTCATCCATTTCGTAACGTCCTCTTACGGCATACATGGAAGACAAACAATGCTGCTATTCTTTGCTTCCCTCTCGGCATCACACATGCTGTTAATTTATTTTGCACACACAGCCAAGCCGCTAATTTCTGTATGTGTATTTGTTGTGATTTGCAAAAACTGTCACAAGTTTCATCAAATGCGTGACAGGCTGGTCACGACTGTGACAGTTTTTTCGCTTGCTCACATCTTTCTCTAATAGGCTTGGTCACACCACGTCATTGTTAAATATAGCCAGCCAATAGAATGTAGAAGTACGATTGCACGGCACTCGCATCATGCTCTAGAACCTTCTAGATATAGCTGTGGGTATTATAGTGATGGTTTTTTTCTTCTATGAATGTTTTTTCTTTTATTTCTGGCTGACACCCCCTCAAAAGCTCAATATAACACAAATGCGCAGCTGAAAGATGATACCCTGAGGCTGCCTGGAAGCCTCCCCACACAACTGATAAGCTCCCACACGGCACCCAAAAAGTCTGGTCGGCTCCCTTGCTGCTCATGTGATATCATAGCACTCTAAGTAGAACTACAGGTGGAAAATCTCTCCTGGAGATGTTGAAGAAGTTGGTTTGACAAAATAGAACTATAGGTGCACAAGTCTCTCCTGGAGATGTTGAAGAAATTAGTTTGACAAAATAAAACTATAGGTGCACAAGTCTCTCCTGGAGATGTTGAAGAAATTAGTTTGACAAAATAGAACTATAGGTGGATAAGTCTCTCCTGGAGATGTTGAAGAAGTTAGTTTGATAAAGTTGATCAGATTCTTGTTTCACTGTATAGATTCTTCATGAATCCCATTTGTTTTGTTACTTTGTGTTGTATAATTTTGTTTTGTTACTTTGTGTTGCATAATTTTGTTTTGTTACTTTGTGTTACATTATTCTGTTTTGAAGTTATTAACTTGTTCCTGTTATACCATACGGCTTTCTTTTTATGTGCTCGAGAAAATCTTGTTAAGAGTATAATAAATCATCATAAGTTGTTTATTATAACATTTGTGTTTGTTTTATTAAAGTTAATTGTTGTTTGACATAAGACGTCAGAAAGTGTGATCTACCAGCTGTCAGCTATACTCAGACAGCCAACAGTGTGCATGGTTACGAAATGACAATTGATAAACATGATTTCTTATACCAACTCTGTGTAACCAATGCCAAACATGGACACCTTGACAAAGATACTAGTGAAAAAGATCACAGCATGTGAAATGAGATGTTTGAGGCAAGCTATAAATGTCACCAGAAGAGACAGACAGAAAAATTAAGATATCAGGAAATAAATAAAGATCATCTTAAGTCAAGACTGCATTAAGAGACAGCAAACCAGGTGGTTTTGGCCGCATTATGAGAATGTGTTACAAGGTTACAAAAGATGATAAGTAGAAATGATTACACCACAACAAACTTGTTCGTGTGAAAAATGATATATGGATTTTTGATCTCATATCCATATTTCATTTTTCACTCTGCCACGTTTGTTATGGTCTAGTCATTTCTACTCCTCGTCTTTTTATGTTCTGTGCGTATCTTGATAAAGGGCCTTTTGGTTTGAAACATTGATTATGCCCTGTTTATTGTTATTTGTACGATTATATCCTGTGTTTTGTTGTTATTTCACGTAAGCATCCTACAGTGATAGTCTAGTGTGTTAGTTGTATCAAGTAAAACTTCATTACCTGTTTTCCACGTGGGTACTATTTTTATTTTTTTTCATGAATCTTAGCGAACATTTTACCGATATGACTAAACAGGGAGATACCACTGTATGTGCCATCATCTTACTTAATTCTTTTTTTCTTCCATATTGGTACTATAATGGCTCTTTGCCAATCTGTTGGCTCCATTTCCAAGCCCTTCTGAAGATGGGAATTAACCAAGTTACTCCAGTCTACCCACAGGCTTGTATTGCTTTGGTTGTTATTCTTTATAAAAGAAATGTTATTTTATTATATACATTATCTATCTATACTCTGTGGCCCTTGTTTGCCAGCTGTAGAATTGTTCTCTGGAGATAAACATTATTATAGTGCAAGGGAGATAACTGAATTTGAAAATGTGTTCTTGTAGTTTACTGGGTTCTTTCCCATTTATAGATCATAAAAATAAAAAAATAAAAATAGTCAGTACTGCATTATTCATTTTAGGAGGTGGCAGGGAGGGTTCGATTAACGTATAAAAAAATGCACATGTCCTTGCTGTCACTATGTCATGTTTAGGGTGTTTTTTAAAGCTACATTATTACAGAAAATTTCATTCCTTACAGGCAGTTGAACCCTGGGCCTCACGGGTGGGAGACCATAGAAACTGTTTGACTATGCGTCACCATATACGTTGTGTAAGCTATAGAATAACGGAAACAGTGATCTATAATTCAATATCTTAGTTGCTTCCGTAGTGGAGAGGTTAGCCAGACAGTTTCACAATCACTTCGTGTGAATTTGATCAAGGCTAGAATATAGCGAAAGTCGTGCCGCTTAAAAAATCATTGACAATATCACTAAATTATAAGTCTTATAATTCCACAGTATTGAAGGGGTTGTCCGTGTAAATTATGTCAACCATTTCTGACAGATTTGACTCTACAACCCCTCTCTGTCAACAAATTTCAAGAATTCAGGGATTCTCTGATTAATTATGTCAGAGTTTATGTATACCATTAGACCTCTAAAAAAACATTTAGCACAAGTATGACAGTAATACAAAAAGGTAGAAAAGTACGACAAACAGTATGAAAGTAATACAAAAAGTATGAAAGAAGTACATGAATTGTTTCAGAGGTTTATAAAATGTTTCAGATTCAAATAATTTTATTGGTGTATAAAAACAGTATTGTTGACATCAACTTTTATCAAACTCATATTGTTGACATCAACATTTATCAAACTCGTATAGATAATTGGGCAATTATAACACGTTTAACTAGCGTTTCCCTAACTTCAAAATGATATATCCCAGCAAATATATAATGCATATAACAGAAATTTTTGTGTGTGAATTTGAAATGGAAGATCCCTCTGAATTACATTTTTCATTAAAATGCATTCATTAATTTCATTTTCTGCTTATGTGTGTTATATATCACAAGTCGACTTGTCAACACACATCTCGCACACATTTTTACAGATGTTTACAGTCAATTATAAAACACCATGTTCACGGGATTGGTTTATCATACAATTGGCAAGTGTTTCAGGTTGTATCCGGTGTCATGTCTGAAGTGTTTCAGGTTGTATCCGGTGTCATGTCTGAAGTGTTTCAGGTTGTATCCGGTGTCATGTCTGAAGTGTTTCAGGTTGTATCCGGTGTCATATCTGAAGTGTTTCAGGTTGTATCCGGTGTCATGTCTGAAGTGTTTCAGGTTGTATCCGGTGTCATGTCTGAAGTGTTTCAGGTTGTATCCGGTGTCATATCTGAAGTGTTTCAGGTTGTATCCGGTGTCATGTCTGAAGTGTTTCAGGTTGTATCCGGTGTCATATCTGAAGTGTTTCAGATTGTATCCGGTGTCATGTCTGAAGTGTTTCAGGTTGTATCCGGTGTCATATCTGAAGTGTTTCAGGTTGTATCCGGTGTCATATCTGAAGTGTTTCAGGTTGTATCCGGTGTCATATCTGAAGTGTTTCAGGTTGTATCCGGTGTCATGTCTGAAGTCGTAAAATTTCTTTTCTGGATATGTTAGTATGGCGAAAACAAATCAAAGTATTTCATTCATGCATAAAACTGGACACAATACACAAATATTCTTCTTCTTTCGTTCACTTGAACATGTTTTATCTGTATACACAAATATAAAGTATATATTTATTGAGTCTAACCAAATATAACATTGTATGTAAACAATGACATTAATACGTTAGGTGGTTAATCAGATAATGACATTTGTTTGACGGCAACGTTCGTTCTTAGGCCGGGGCATAGACATAATTCAGGGTGCAAATAATATTGAAACTGTCTTCTCTAAAGGCATTTAGAGGCGTCTAAGAAAAAATGGGTAATAGGTTAATAACCTGTCTCACCTGTGAAAAAAAAACTTGTATCTGTCAAGTCAAGAACTACCTGCTCACAGGTAAAGGGATTAATTCATCATTATCAAGGTAATCCCAAACAGGTCTTCACTGACAAAAACTTAATTTACAGGACACAAGTGAGAAACTCCACGTTTTTTTCGATGTATTTTTACTGTTAAATTATGCAGTTGATTTTTTAAATCAATTCCGTTCCACAATTCCGTTCCACTATGTAATACTAGACAACAAAAATCCCCTGTCTATACCAATATGCAATTTAGTCAGTTTTGTGAACTTGACCGAAATAACTTCTTGTTTTCTGTTAGTGCATCAGAATAGTTATATCACAGTTGATGTTTTGTGTGTGACCTGGCGCATATATCGCTGACATTGTCTTACCTAGGCTGTACAGGTTTGAGTAAATTTTATGTTCATATCTTTTATCTCCCGTAAATATTTATACCATCTTCATTTTCACAAGACAACAAACTCTACCATACATCACAGCAGATAAGGGTAGGGGAGTGAATCCAAACTCTACCATACATCACAGCAGATAAGGGTAGGGGAGTGAATCCAAACTCTACCATACATCACAGCAGATAAGGGTAGGGGAGTGAATCCAAACTCTACCATACATCACAGCAGATAAGGGTAGGGGAGTGAATCCAAACTCTACCATACATCACAGCAGATAAGGGTAGGGGAGTGAATCCAAACTCTACCATACATCACAGCAGATAAGGGTAGGGGAGTGAATCCAAACTCTACCATACATCACAGCAGATAAGGGTAGGGGAGTGAATCCAAACTCTACCATACATCACATCAGATAAGGGTATGGGAGTGAATCCAAACTCTACAATACATCACATCAGATAAGGGTAGGGGAGTGAATCCAAACTCTACCATACATCACAGCAGATAAGGGTAGGGGAGTGAATCCAAACTCTACCATACATCACAGCAGATAAGGGTAGGGGAGTGAATCCAAACTCTACCATACATCACAGCAGATAAGGGTAGGGGAGTGAATCCAAACTCTACCATACATCACATCAGATAAGGGTAGGGGAGTGAATCCAAACTCTACCATACATCACATCAGATAAGGGTAGGGGTGTGAATCCAAACTCTACCATACATCACAGCAGATAAGGGTAGGGGAGTGAATCCAAACTCTACCATACATCACATCAGATAAGGGTAGGGGTGTGAATCCAAACTCTACCATACATCACAGCAGATAAGGGTAGGGGAGTGAATCCAAACTCTACCATACATCACAGCAGATAAGGGTAGGGGAGTGAATCCAAACTCTACCATACATCACATCAGATAAGGGTATGGGAGTGAATCCAAACTCTACCATACATCACAGTAGATAAGGGTAGGGGAGTGAATCCAAACTCTACCATACATCACAGCAGATAAGGGTAGGGGAGTGAATCCAAACTCTACCATACATCACAGCAGATAAGGGTAGGGGAGTGAATCCAAACTCTACCATACATCACAGCAGATAAGGGTAGGGGAGTGAATCCAAACTCTACCATACATCACATCAGATAAGGGTAGGGGAGTGAATCCAAACTCTGCCATACATCACAGCAGATAAGGGTAGGGGAGTGAATCCAAACTCTATCATATATGCTCAAATTATCAGCAAATTACAGGGCAGAGCTACAAGCAATCTTGGAAGCATCAAAGGCTCTAGAGGAACGGAGGCTCAAAGGAGCTAACATAGATTCTTGTGTGACTGCATGTCAGTACTCCAAACCATCCAAAAGGAACCTAAAGATCTCCTAACAAAAACAACTGTAGAACTTCTAAATCAACTGTCTGCCAACAATAAAGTTGTGCTGCAGTGGATCCCTGCACACTGTGGAATAGCAGGAAATGAAGGAGCTGACAGACTGGCAAAAAGGAACAATTCCAGCACAGAATATCACTGACTGAAGCAAAAACCCTCATCAAAGGAAAATACAAACATACATGGAGTCAGAGAACAGGCAGTAACTTTCTACAGGACCCTATTCTAAAGATAAACAGGTCACAACAAACCACAATTTTTAGACTTCGCACAGGACACTGCAGACTACAAGCACATCTCCACAAAATTAAGGCTGACCAATGCCCATGTCAAAAGGGTCCCCAGACTCCAGAACATATTCTGCAGACATGCCCACTCTTTGATGACGTGACAACCAAAATATGGCCCCAAGAGACAGATCTGAAGGTGAAGCTGTGGGGCAACCGTGAGGACCTCTTGCTGACGACTGAATTCATGGAGTGGCCCACCTTCCTGTATAGACTTATAAGCATAGGAAACTGATCGCAGAAGAAGAAGATATATGCTCATAGATAAGCTGGGGGAGTGATACCAAACTGTCCTTCTCCTTAGGAAATCAGAGCATAATCTGCAGTACTACAAATTTAGCCGAAAATGGATACCTCCCCCCTCCTCCAACTTTAATGATTTTCCGCGAATAGGCCATCCATTTTTCATGATTCTACATCAACGTTCATTCTCAAACTCCTGCCAGATCTGTCCCTCAAACTGCCGCCGGATCTCTCCCTCAAACTCCCGCCGGTTCTCTCCCTCAAACTGCCGCCGGATCTCTCCCTCAAATTGCCGCCAGATCTCTCCCTCACACTCCCGCCGGTTCTCTCCCTCAAACTCCCACCGGATCTCTTTCTCAAACTCCCGCCGGATCTCTTTCTCAAACTCCTGTCGGATCTCTTTCTCAAACTCCCGCCGAATCTCTTTCTTAAACTCCCGCCGGATCTCTTTCTCAAACTCCCGCCGGATCTCTTTCTCAAACTCCCGCCGGATCTCTTTCTCAAACTCCCGCCGGATCTCTTTCTCGAACTCCTGTCGGATCTCTTTCTCAAACTCCCGTCGGATCTCTTTCTCAAACTCCCGCCGGATCTCTCCCTCAAACTACCGCAGGACCTCTTCTTCAAACTCCCATCGGATTTCTCCTGTAGCAGGAAAATGGTCATACTAGACATTCAGTAGGATGTAGTTTGCAGTCTAGAGAATGGAAACGCATTGTGTCACCGATTTATTTGCGCCAGTGGTCCGACACACCCGTGATCGGGCGGTTATTCGTCTTCTCATGCAAAAGAGAGGATTAAACATGGAAATGGGCGAATGAAATATTTAGTAGGCACCCCCACAACCCACCAACCCCCATTTTGAAGTGATATCTACGACCCTGCCTGATACCATCATATCTTTTCAAGCTCATCGCTATAAATGATAAATCCATAACGTCTCATAATATCATCAATTATCAACTCACTACTTCTCTCAGCTCACTACTTCTCTCAACTCACTACTTCTCTCAACTCACTACTTCTCTCAGCTCACTACTTCTCTCAACTCACTACTTCTCTCAACTCACTACTTCTCTCAACTCACTACTTCTCTCAACTCACTACTTCTCTCAACTCACTTCTCTCAACTCACTTCTCTCAACTCACATCTCTCAACTCACTACTCTCAACTCACTACTTCTCTCAACTCACTACTTCTCTCAACTCACTACTTCTCTCAACTCACTTCTCTCAACTCACTTCTCTCAACTCACTTCTCTCAACTCACTTCTCTCAACTCACTACTTTTCTCAACTCACTTCTCTCAACTCACTACTTCTCTCAACTCACTACTTCTCTCAGCTCACTACTTCTCTCAACTCACTACTTCTCTCAACTCACTACTTCTCTCAACTCACTTCTCTCAACTCACTTCTCTCAACTCACTACTTTTCTCAACTCACTTCTCTCAACTCACTACTTCTCTCAACTCACTACTTCTCTCAACTCACTACTTCTCTCAGCTCACTACTTCTCTCAGCTCACTACTTCTCTCAACTCACTACTTCTCTCAACTCACTACTTCTCTCAACTCACTACTTCTCTCAGCTCACTACTTCTCTCAACTCACTACATCTCTCAGCTCACTACTTCTCTCAGCTCACTACTTCTCTCAACTCACTACTTCTCTCAACTCACTACTTCTCTCAACTCACTACATCTCTCAGCTCACTACTTCTCTCAACTCACTACTTCTCTCAACTCACTACTTCTCTCAGCTCACTACTTCTCTCAACTCACTACTTCTCTCAACTCACTACTTCTCTCAACTCACTACATCTCTCAGCTCACTACTTCTCTCATCTCACTACTTCTCTCAACTCACTTCTCTCAACTCACTACTTCTCTCAACTCACTACTTCTCTCAGCTCACTACTTCTCTCAGCTCACTACTTCTCTCAACTCACTACTTCTCTCAACTCACTACTTCTCTAAACTCACTTCTCTCAACTCACTTCTCTCGACTCACTACTTCTCTAAACTCACTTCTCTCAACTCACTTCTCTCGACTCACTACTTCTCTCAACTCACTATTTCTCTCAACTCACTACTTCTCTCAACTCACTACTTCTCTAAACTCACTACTTCTCTCGACTCACTACTTCTCTCAACTCACTACTTCTCTCAACTCACTACTTCTCTCAACTCACTACTTCTCTAAACTCACTACTTCTCTAAACTCACTACTTCTCTAAACTCACTACTTCTCTAAACTCACTACTTCTCTAAACTCACTACTTCTCTAAACTCACTACTTCTCTCAACTCACTACTTCTCTAAACTCACTACTTCTCTCAACTCACTACTTCTCTAAACTCACTACTTCTCTCGACTCACTACTTCTCTCAACTCACTACTTCTCTCAACTCACTACTTCTCTCAACTCACTACTTCTCTAAACTCACTTCTCTCAACTCACTTCTCTCGACTCACTACTTCTCTAAACTCACTTCTCTCAACTCACTTCTCTCGACTCACTACTTCTCTCAACTCACTACTTCTCTCAACTCACTACTTCTCTCAACTCACTTCTCTCAACTCACTACTTTTCTCAACTCTCTTCTCTCAACTCACTACTTCTCTCAACTCACTATTTCTCTCAACCCACTACTTCTCTCAGCTCACTACATCTCTCAGCTCACTACTTCTCTCAGCTCACTACTTCTCTCAACTCACTACTTCTCTCAACTCACTACTTCTCTCAAATCACTACTTCTCTCAACTCACTACTTCTCTCAACTCACTTCTCTCAACTCACTTCTCTCAACTCACATCTCTCAACTCACTACTTCTCTCAACTCACTACTTCTCTCAACTCACTTCTCTCAACTCACTTCTCTCAACTCACTTCTCTCAACTCACTACTTTTCTCAACTCACTTCTCTCAACTCACTACTTCTCTCAACTCACTACTTCTCTCAACTCACTACTTCTCTCAACTCACTACTTTTCTCAACTCACTACTTCTCTCAACTCACTACTTCTCTCAACTCACTACTTTTCTCAACTCACTACTTCTCTCAACTCACTACTTTTCTCAGTTCACTACTTCTCTCAACTCACTACTTCTCTCAACTCACTACTTCTCTCACTACTTCTCTCAGCTCACTACTTCTCTAAACTCACTACTTCTCTCAGCTCACTACTTCTCTCACTACTTCTCTCAACTCACTACTTCTCTCAGCTCACTTCTCTAAACTCACTACTTCTCTCAGCTCACTACTTCTCTCAGCTCACTTCTCTAAACTCACTACTTCTCTCAACCACACTGCCCCCATACCGATTTCTCACTATAACAAGAAGGGAAAAAATTGCTCAAAAGTGAGGTTATTTGTGTGCATGTGGTGGGAACCCCTCCCCCTCTTAAGTAATATCTACGGCCGTCAAAAGGAATATCATTTAAAAAAACAATCCACCATGTTCACGTCGTGCTGAATATTTTGTCGATTGTTTTATCCATTGTAAGGTTGGAGGAGGGTGTGTTTGTGTGTTTGTTTATTTTATTTTATAAAAGTGCAATTACCGAAACATAGAATTCGTTTCTGGTTCTACAATTTATGTTTAAATATTTAATGATATTTCGTGATATTTGAAGAAAGCATTTGGTCATAGTACCGGTTTTAATCACACCGAGGTTTCTAGGCGATGTCCCGAGAGGGCTTCTAACCGACAACTTTCATCAAGAACGGCAACTGATGTCGGTACTGAGGTAGACGGAGAGTTTCTATCGATTCTGGGGTGGAGGTGGAGTGTAGCTGATATTTCACTCACGCCGTCTTGGGCACTCATATTCGCAGACAAGTGGGAAACTGAACCGATTCCGAAAGATCGTTGATTGGAATTTGTGTTTGAAAAGTGATCGTCTGTATACAATACTTTATTCATATCTGTCAGAACTACATTCGTATTATGTAAACATCCAATTTCAGAATCTTCCGATTCAGAGCAATTAATTTTGCTCACTTTAGGAAGCGCCTTGAACATTGTTGGAGCCTGTGTCTGCTGCTTATGTTTGTCATTGTGATGGAAAGAATGGGAAAAATAACATTTACTCCCTTCTAAACTTGACACAGATTGTAAGTGGGAATTTTCTATGCTTGAGATGTCGCTACTACTTTGGGAGTGATCCACGGATTGTCTATTGATTCTAAGATCGATCGGTGAGTTGTCCAAACCTAAATTAATGTTACCTTTTCCGGCAAGAAGTGTTCGCGTACCAGTTACTGACATTTTACTTGGTGTCCGTAAATCAGACGAGTTCCGAGTTGATCTAATTTCCGAGGACTGGTTGATAGAATTTATGTCTGCTCCACAGGCAAGAGACGAAACTAAATATCGCATTTTAATGGCTTCTTCGTAATCTGGTGGAGATGTTGGAGTTGAAGGGTTGGGGATGGAAGATGCTGAAACAGAAGTAAAGTTAGTATCGTCGTTTATTGAATGAAGTAAAGTCTGATGGGGCTTCTGTACAGAATTAAGGTTCGAAGCCTTGGCCACACAATCTGGATGGGATTCGTCGTCAAAATCTGCTGAAAGGTGATCTTGTTCTTTCTGGTCGGAATCATTTATTCTAGATGCTCTATTTAGAATTCTAAATGGGGATGTCTGGTTACTGTCTAACCGCTTGGGTCTTGTACAGTTCACGTTATGCAGTGGTATATTTTTAGAACATATCCTGGTAGAAGCATCACTTAAAGCTGCTGTATCGTCTGACAAAGTCTCGTTTGTTCTCGCTGACTCTACAGGAGGGTACCGGAAGTTTGATGTCATTGCTACATCTTCCGGTGACGCCGAAGATACATTGTGAAATCTAGCACTGTCGTTGCCTAGTGATAAACCGGATATACTGCACTGAGATACGGCAGCCACATTTCCCTGACTGCGAACCCTTTCTCTTAGTACCTGCTGTGTATGATAACGAACTGTTCCGTAATCTAAAGGCGAATCAGTAGATTCAAATTTTCCGAACACATTACAACTCTTGAATCTTTTAACCTGGTTCATCATCACAGCGGGCGTGTCAGATCTCATGGAAGTTTTTCCCGATAACGTAACATTAGTTAAACTACGCGGGAATTTAAACGGGTTCGTCTTAATAGTCCCGTAATCTCTCCGTTGATGATCGTGTACATCTGTAAGCATGGCTTCCGAATAGCTAGGAACTAGAACATTATTGTTCCGTATACTTATCTCAAACTCTGAGCTATTCATAGTACTAACACGGCTAATTAGATTTGGGTAAGTGTCCGAGTCAAGATAATTAGATCCGAACAATTTGTGAATATGATAATGCAGATGAGCGGTCTTAAACTCAATTATTGTCCGTAGCGGCCAAGACAGAAGTATCAACGAAGCGACCCAGAAGACGGCATGTGAAACATACCAAGGTAAATTATTGGGATCTTTGAACGCTACGATGTACTCTTTAAAATGCACATTGATTAAATCCATGCCTTCACGACCTTCCATATAATCATCTTTCGTTTCATATTCTTGAAAAAACTGTGATCTCTGTTCCTCAAATTCAAATTCTGTGTCCAAATTTGCGAAGGAGAATCCTTTGCTGATTTTAATCTTAATAGCTGGGTACTTTTCAAGATCTGATAGAGGCCGGGAGATATCCTTGACCCCACAGCGGGTAAAGTTGAAGGCCGCACCAGCAGTATTGGAATTCACTCGTTCATAATATACCTGCAAATATAAGATGAGATTTATAGACGTCCAAAGTAGAATGGAGAAATATACTGTGAGGAGATTTATAGAGGATTAAAGTAGATATGGAAATATACTACAAGTAGAACATTATCAATCTCTCGGACACTTAACCACAAATAATGGTAGACGTGAAACAGAAGTTAAAAAGAGAATAGGAATGGCTAAAATGGCATGAGGAAAATAAAAACATCTAAACAAATTGCAAACTAAAAACAAGAATTCACAATTGCTACATCTAATATTTATTAATGTATGGCCCCTAAACATGGACAATGAACAAACAATTAAAAGACAGAATTGATGCCTTTGAGATGTGGATATATTGAAGAATAAGGAGCACTTAGTGGAAAGGGAAGAAAACGTATACAGATGTTCTAATATAACACTCAATATGAAGAATATAACTATTACAGGGAAATAGAAATCAATAAAGTATTTATGACATAAGACATGGCATCTTGTTGAAGACCTTACTTGAGGGTAGAGTCGAGGGGAAGCAAGCAAGAGGTAGAGATACAAGTGGGAAAGAAACATCACGAGATAGACAGTCTAGCAGAGTGTACTGCCAAGGAAAGAGATAGGGGATGTTGGGGGTGCGTTGCAGGCAAAATTTCTTTGCGGAGACGACATTTGATGATGATGAAAGCGGATGCATTTTCCATGAAAATGAAAAAAACATACAGACGTGACAATACACGACGTGACAATACACGACGTGACAATACAAGACGTGACAATACACGACGTGACAATACACGACGTGATAATACAAGACGTGACAATACAAGACGTGACAATACAAGACGTGACAATACACGACGTGACAATACACGACGTGACAATACACGACGTGACAATACAAGACGTGACAATACACGACGTGACAATACAAGACGTGACAATACACGACGTGACAACACAATAAAATATGAGACTATACAAGAAAATACGAGAGAATACAAGAAAATACGAGAGAGTGCAAGAAAATACGAGAGAGTACAAGAAAATACGAGAGTACAAGAAAATACGAGAGAGAGTGTGCAAGAAAATATGAGAGAATGCAAGAAAATACGAGAGAGTGCAAGAAAATACGAGAGAGTACAAGAAAATACGAGAGAGAGAGTGTGTGCAAGAAAATATGAGAGAATGCAAGAAAATACGAGAGAGTGCAAGAAAATACGAGAGAGTACAAGCAAATACGAGAGAATACAAGAAAATACGAGAGAATACAGATGTGACAATACAAGACAATGAAAGGCAGAAACATATTGAACTGAGCAAACGATAGAAAGTATGAGAGAGAGATGATGGATGTAACATGTAGGCGAGAGATAGAAGGGGAGAGATGGTACGTTACCCATTTTAGGGGTTTTAACCCTCTATTGTATCTTTGTATATTTTCCATGATAAAAATACGATTACTAAATATTTCAAGTGTGTGAGATTCAGGTATGTATGAGATTCAGGTATGTTTGAGATTCAGGTATGTATGAGATTCAGGTATGTATGAGATTCAGGTATGTATGAGATTCAGGTATGTATGAGATTCAGGTATGTTTGAGATTCAGGTATGTATGAGATTCAGATATGTAGGAGATTCAGGTATGTAGGAGATTCAGGTATGTATGAGATTCAGATATGTAGGAGATTCAGGTATGTATGAGATTCAGGTATGTATGAGATTCAGGTATGTTTGAGATTCAGGTATGTAGGAGATTCAGGTATGTATGAGATTCAGGTATGTAGGAGATTCAGGTATGTATGAGATTCAGGTATGTAGGAGATTCAGGTATGTAGGAGATTCAGGTATGTAGGAGATTCAGGTATGTATGAGATTCAGGTATGTATGAGATTCAGGTATGTATGAGATTCAGGTATGTATGAGATTCAGGTATGTAGGAGATTCAGGTATGTATGAGATTCAGGTATGTATGAGATTCAGGTATGTAGGAGATTCAGGTAAGTATGAGATTCAGGTATGTAGGAGATTCAGGTATGTAGGAGATTCAGGTATGTATGAGATTCAGGTATGTAGGAGATTCAGGTATGTAGGAGATTCAGGTATGTAGGAGATTCAGGTATGTATGAGATTCAGGTATGTATGAGATTCAGGTATGTATGAGATTCAGGTATGTATGAGATTCAGGTATGTAGGAGATTCAGGTATGTATGAGATTCAGGTATGTATGAGATTCAGGTATGTAGGAGATTCAGGTAAGTATGAGATTCAGGTATGTAGGAGATTCAGGTATGTAGGAGATTCAGGTATGTAGGAGATTCAGGTATGTATGAGATTCAGGTATGTATGAGATTCAGGTATGTAGGAGATTCAGGTATGTATGAGATTCAGGTATGTTTGAGATTCAGGTATGTATGAGATTCAGGTATGTATGAGATTCAGGTATGTATGAGATTCAGGTATGTATGAGATTCAGGTATGTATGAGATTCATGTATAAATTATATATTTTTTTAAAATTTGGCAATATTGTATATTCATGTTTCTATGTACGTGGTACACTTTTCTGTATAATGTGTTCGTTTTTGGAGGAAATGGAATATATTTGAAAAATAACAGAGCGAAGAATGAAATTAAAGTTATAACAGTACTGAATATTTCATTTCATGAAATTAACTAAAGTGAAACTAACAAATGACTAAGATATATGAACCGAATTGGTTTGTTTGTAAAAAAGAAGAAAAAACACTTTCTGTAATATAGGGTTAAGCGGAGTGTCCATAACAGTTTGTGTATGGTCATTTTCGGTTATTTTTCTAGAAAGAAAACATTGTCTTCTCTTCCTTTGGTCACTCCCATTTCTCTCATTTTCTGTACATGAACATTATCTTCTTCAGTGTTCATCTAAAGACTTTGTTAGTCGTCTTTTTCGACATGAATGGACAGGTAAACAGTGGTGCTATTCTTTGCTCAGATTTTTGGCCCAGGCAAGATAGATTGTTGAAGTGAAAGACATGCTAAAATTGAGAAAAATAGAAAAGTACAGTAAGTTAGAACATCGCGTGAGAGGCATATGAGAAGAGAGAGAGAGGGAGAGAGAGAGAGAGAGAGATGGGAGTGTGAGAAAGTGAAAAAACGCGAAGGAGTGACAACATAATAAATTAGTGAGAAAGTAACTGGGACCTGGGTAAAACAATTAAGACGTACAGGTGAAAATGTTAGGGAAAAGGTGATTAAGAATTAAGAGATAGTGTGAGAGAGAAAGAGAGAGAACGCGAGAGAGAGAGAGAGAGAGAGAGAAGCGTGGACATGAGACATATTACAAACAGTCACAAAGACAAGAATGTTTCAGAGAAATAATGGAGAGATGAGTAGAAACAGAAAGATTACGAGAAAGGAAAACAGACAAATGTGAAGAGGCAGAGAGAAAACTCAATGTTAAATATATCTCTCACTGAAATTTAGATTCCGTCATCATTACCGTATGATTACAGCAACAGAAGAAATGCTAGCACACAACAGCAACGGAAGGAATACTAGCACACAACAGCAACAGAAGGAATACTAGCAGACAACAGCAACGGAAGGAATGCTAGCACACAACAGCAACGGAAGGAATACTAGCAGACAACAGCAACGGAAGGAATGCTAGCACACAACAGCGAGAGAAGAAATGCTAGCACACAACAGCAACAGAAGAAATGCTAGCACACAACAGCGACAGAAGAAATGCTAGCACACATTAGCAACAGAAGAAATGCTAGCACACAACAGCGAGAGAAGAAATGCTAGCACACAACAGCAACAGAAGAAATGCTAGCACACAACAGCGAGAGAAGAAATGCTAGCACACAACAGCGACAGACACAACGACAACAAAACGTCTGCGGTAACTATGCAATGATTATATATCTGAACTTCGACCTCATGTATTTTTTAAATGATAATCTGCCATGAAAAAAGCAAGATGGACTCTCGCCACTACGTGAAAGGTGAAGAAGCTGCCAGAAATATAGATTTAAACTCATTGCCACCAGTGTAGCAGATACAGCGTTGCCAAGCAAGGAGTTCCTAACAAACAAGAATTTCACTTATCTTTTAGAGACTTTAACTCTTTATCGCTGTACAAATTTTCCTGTATTGCCGTAATGTATTTAGATGTAACTATAACAATGGAGGTTTTAGCGGCCTACCGGCAGAAGAAATAAGCTAAATGACTATTTTAGCGGTTTGAAATACAAACTTAAGGATCTATTTTTGTGGGGAAATCGCTAAATAATTTATTTTGTGGGTGGGGGGGGGGGTCGGTTATGTCACATTTTATCATTTGATTTCTAGTATATGTGCTAAGTGCAGCGCTGGTACTTGGAGTTTGGCGATGAAAGAAAGTTCAATCACCCCCCCCCCCCCCTTAATAAACTTCTATTTCAATTCGATTATGTCTAACCTGAATATTGCTTTTAACGCTTCTGTTCTGGGCATGGTTGCTCCTGCCTAGTTTTAACACTTCTGTCCTCGGCATGGTTGCTCCTGACTAGTTTTAACACTTCTGTCCTCGGCATGGTTACACCTGCCTAGTTTTAACACTTCTGTCCTCGGCATGGTTGCTCCTGACTAGTTTTAACACTTCTGTCCTCGGCATGGTTACACCTGCCTAGTTTTAACACTTCTGTCCTGGGCATGGTTGCTCCTGCCTAGTTTTAACACTTCTGTCCTCGGCATGGTTGCTCCTGACTAGTTTTAACACTTCTATCCTCGGCATGGTTGCTCCTGCCTAGTTTTAACACTTCTGTCCTCGGCATGGTTGCTCCTGACTAGTTTTAACACTTCTGTCCTCGGCATGGTTACACCTGCCTAGTTTTAACGCTTCTATTCTGGTCATGGTTGATCCTGCCTAGTTTTAACAGTTCTATTCTGGTCATGGTTGCTCCTGACTAGTTTTAACACTTCTGTCCTCGGCATGGTTACACCTGCCTAGTTTTAACACTTCTGTCCAGGGCATGGTTGCTCCTGACTAGTTATAACACTTCTGTCCTCGGCATGGTTACACCTGCCTAGTTTTAACACTTCTGTCCTCGGCATGGTTGCTCCTGCCTAGTTTTAACACTTCTGTCCTGGGCATGGTTGCTCCTGCCTAGTTTTAACACTTCTGTCCTCGGCATGGTTGCTCCTGACTAGTTTTAACACTTCTGTCCTCGGCATGGTTACACCTGCCTAGTTTTAACGCTTCTATTCTGGTCATGGTTGCTCCTGCCTAGTTTTAACACTTCTATCCTCGGCATGGTTGCTCCTGACTAGTTTTAACACTTCTGTCCTCGGCATGGTTACACCTGCCTAGTGTTAACGCTTCTATTCTGATCATGGTTGCTCCTGCCTAGTTTTAACACTTCTATTCTGGTCATGGTTGCTCCTGCCTAGTTTTAACACTTCTATTCTGGTCATGGTTGCTCCTGCCTAGTTTTAACGCTTCTATTCTGGTCATGGTTGCTCCTGCCTAGTTTTAACACTTCTATTCTGGTCATGGTTGTTCCTGCCTAATTTTAACACTTCTGTCCTGGGCATGGTTGCTCCTGCATAGTTTTAACACTTCTGTCCTGGGCATGGTTGCTCCTACCTAGTTTTAACACTTCTGTCCTGGGCATGGTTGCTCCTACCTAGTTTTAACACTTCTGTCCTGGGCATGTCTGCTCCTGCATAATTTCTGCACTAAGTTTAATTCTTTATTATATTTAGATAATACATAGTAAAGCAGGTAACTGGCTATTTTTTATCCTTTCACAATTAATCTTTGATGCTTCTATATTTACCAGCTGCACCAGAAAGAGACAGTCCACGTACATTGGACACATCACGAGAAGCGGAGAGATGGAACACACTGTAACAACTGGCAAGTTGAAGAGCAAGAGGGGTAGGAGAAAACCAAGAGAGAAGATGCTTGACAACCTAGCATTGTGGCATGGGAGAACATTTGTATCCTAAATGATTGAAAAGTACAGGAAATGGAAGACTTTGGGAAGACATGATAACCAACGCCACACTGCATGACGTCACACGGCATGGCATATAAGAAGAAAAAGACGATGAAGAAGCTTCTATATTATATTTTTTTTAGAAGGACTTGTGAAGTCTACAAGCCCCTCCCCCTGTTTTATGTCCGCATTTATCAACAACACCGAATACGGCAAGAATAAAGAATACCTGTGTTGATGTGAAGGCATCACCGTTGCGGTACCTGGTAACTTGTCTAGTCCTCCTGACGTAATGGTAACAGGTAGCCTTCCACCAGATTACAGGTAACGCTTGCTGCATCTTGTCTATTGCGTTATATACTCCAGCTATATCACACTGAAATAATGACATTGATATCACACTGAAATAATGACATTGATATCACACTGAAATAATGACATTGATATCACACTGAAATAATGACATTGATATCACACTGAAATAATGGCATTGATATCACACTGAAATAATGGCATTGATATCACACTGAAATAATGACATTGATATCACACTGAAATAATGGCATTGATATCACACTGAAATAATGGCATTGATATCACACTGAAATAATGGCATTGATATCACACTGAAATAATGACATTGATATCACACTGAAATAATGACATTGATATCACACTGAAATAATGACATTGATATCACACTGAAATAATGACATCGGTATCACACTGAAATAATGACATTGACATCACACTGAAATAATGATAACAGCAAGAACACATTGATTATTGATCATAAGCAACCCTATATAACGTGTTTAACTAGCTGTGCCCTCAAACACATGAAATTATCTGACTAACCATCCAATATATTAATGCCATGTTTTGCATGCGATGTTATTATTGGTTAGACTCAATCAATATTTACGTTATAGTTGTGCATCATGTCCAGTTTTTAATAAACAAATTAAATCCTTTGATATTGTAGGCATACTAATTATTGTGTATGAGAAATAAAATGTTACCACTTAAGACATTAAACAGGATACAACCTTAAACACTGTCTGTCTTGTGCTCGAGAGTACAAAATAGTGCAATTTCACGCTTAAATCATGCAAATTGTATAATGAATCAATCATGTGTAAAAAAAAAAAGTCTTATAATTGTAAATATGGTTTAAAATGTGTGTGAGATGTGTGTTGGCCAATAAAATGTGTGCGAGATGTGTGTTGGCCAATAAAAATGTGTGCGAGATGTGTGTTGGCCAATAAAAATGTGTGTGAGATGTGTGTTGACCAATAAAAATGTGTGTGAGATGTGTGTTGACCAATACAAATGTGTGTGAGATGTGTGTTGACCAATAAAAATGTGTGCGAGATGTGTGTTGGCCAATAAAAATGTGTGCGAGATGTGTGTTGACCAATACAAATGTGTGTGAGATGTGTGTTGACCAATAAAAATGTGTGTGAGATGTGTGTTGACCAATAAAAATGTGTGTGAGATGTGTGTTGACCAATACAAATGTGTGTGAGATGTGTGTTGACCAATAAAAATGTGTGCGAGATGTGTGTTGGCCAATAAAAATGTGTGCGAGATGTGTGTTGACCAATACAAATGTGTGTGAGATGTGTGTTGACCAATAAAAATGTGTGTGAGATGTGTGTTGACCAGTAGACTGTTGATATATATCGTAAATAGACAAAAATTGAAACCAATGACTGCATTTTTATTTAAAAAATTTATTTCATAGGGTCTATAACATTTCAAATTCCCACCAAAAATATTTCAATTATATGCATTATTTATTTGCTGAGATAGATCATTTTGAAGTTGGGCAAAGCTGGTGAAACGTGCTATAGCATACTTCAAATACCTACACGTGACCCTCTACCACAGCAGGAGTGTCCTTCACTCTCAACTACCATGGCAACAGATATACAGTTAAATATCGCAGTGAGTTGATTAGACCACCACGAAGATTCAATGGTAGTGTCCTTCAGCACATGGAGAATCTATTGACACAACCACAACACACTTCAAAGTGCCGAAACTGTTGAAACAACCACACCGTACTTAGAGTGGCGATATGCATATATAATTTGTCAGCTAACAACACATGTATATAACACACAGTGACTTACAGGAGAACCAGATTTATATCCTAGCTGTGCTTGCATTAGAACCAGATTTATATCCTAGCTGTGCTTGCATTAGAACCAGATTTATATCCTAGCTGTGCTTGCATTAGAACCAGATTTATATCCCAGCTGTGCTTGCATTAGAACCAGATTTATATCCTAGCTGTGCTTGCATTAGAACCAGATTTATATCCCAGCTGTGCTTGCATTAGAACCAGATTTATATCCTAGCTGTGCTTGCATTAGAACCAGATTTATATCCCAGCTGTGCTTGCCTTAGAACTAGATTTATAACCCAGCTGTCCTTGCAGGAGAACCACATTTAAATAACATCAAGCATATCTTTCATCGCGACCACATATCCGCTTATGAATTCGCCTGTTGGATTTCAGTTTTACTGCAATACATAATATCTGTATCTATCTACAAACGTAGCTACATCATTATCCCTTCTACATGAGCTCTTCTCTGATTTATTTTGATTTCTTCTTTCCTTTGTCACTATTTCTATATTCTCTGACACATGTGATGAGTTAGTTATGGAAGTATCCCTCATGGTATCATCAATCGGATAAAGTATCCCCAATGGCATCATCAATCTGAGGAAGTATCCCCAATAGCATCATCAATCAGACGAACTATCCCCAATGGCATCATCAATCTGATGAAGTATCCCCAATGGCATCATCAATCTGATGAAGTATCCCCAATAGCATCATCAATCTGAGAAAGTATCCCCAATGGCATCATCAATCTGATGAAGTATCCCCAATGGCATCATCAATCTGAGGAAGTATCCCCCATAGTAGCATCAATCAGAATTCATTTTTCATGTTTCTTTGGTAAGGTAGCATCTGCTTTGATCTCGCCTAGCACTTACTCAGCGTTGGGTCACCTTTACCGATTAAGGATCTCATACACAGATGAATGTCCATGTGGATCCGGAACCCAGACCCCGGAACACATACTTCAGGACTGCCCAACATACAAAGAGCAGAGACAGCAGACCTGGCCAGAGGATACAGACTTGAGGCACAAGCTATGGGGTAGCCGCTCTGACCTGGAGAAGACGGTGGACTTCGTCTTGACGACAGGCCTGACGGTATAGCATGACCACAGATGCTGAACGCAGAAGAAGAAGAAGACTTACTCAGCCTGTGACAATCACTTTACATTTGATTCTGAACGATTTTATGTTGTTTTTTTTTTTTGCTGTAATGTCAAGGATGTGGTTCTATAGAAGAATGCTGAGAATACCATGGACTGCCAGAAAAACTAATGTAGAGGTGTTGAAAGAGTTAAATGCGAAACGGACCTTAATCAATAATATAAGAAAAAGGCAATCTTTTTTTTGCCACTTCATGAGACAGGCAGGTTTGGAGAACATAGTCACAACAGGCAAAATTGAAGGCAACAGAGAGAGAGGATGACAGCGTGAGAAAATATTAGACAGTTTGACAATCTGGCACGGCAGGGAAGCAACAACGATCTTGATACATAATACTGTGGACAGAGAGCTGTGGAGGGCCATGACCGCCTACGCCAGCCGGCATGGCACCTGATGATGATGAATGCCTAGGAATTGTGAGAAAAAGAGAGGGCCGGATTTAGACTTGGTAAGGCCCAAAGCTATCTGAGATATGGGACCCTTTATAAGTCCAGATTATATGTCCGTGCCAAATATAATTTTCGGATACCTAGAGGGGGCTTTAAGCTATAGTTTGTGCAGCTTATAGGTAAATCCTGCACTGGAAATAGAACTCGCGCATACTTTTGCACAATGGAGAAGTCTCTCCAGATTTTTATTCCATACTCGTGATACAACTCTCATCGGTGCACAATGCTATAAGACGAAACCTCCTTCTCAGAGGGGGTAAAACATACGACCACCGGTAAACACATATGCAAACACAATGTAAACACATATGTATTGCGTTGGGTAAATGCATGATGGAAATATAGTGAAATATATCCAAGAATGTGTCTCATTTTGTTCAGTCAGGTGTGCACCTAATGCAGACGAATCAGGTATGCACCTAGCTCATCCGAGGCAAGTGTACACCCAATGCAGCTGAGGCAGGTGTGCACCCAATGCAGCCGAGGCAGGTTTGCGCATATGCAGCCGAGACAGGTGTGCGTCTAATGCATCAGAGGCAGGTGTGCACGTAATGCAGCCGAGTACTATAAACATTCCCTTATTTCGTTCACTTAAAACTAGCATGGTTCGGACATGTATGCAGGCACGATTCCTTGTCAAAAACAATACTGCAGGGAACTGTCGAGGGTGGAAGAAGCAGAGGAGGTCAAATAAAGACATGGACAGACAACATCAAGGAATGGACAGGGCTATATATTTCCACACTCATCCGCATCGCTGAGGATAGAATTCGCTGGAGGACTCTGTGTGCTGAAACATCCAATGTGGTACCCCTACGACCCTGAAGGGTTATGGGTTTATTGATTATTGATTGATTGATAGACAATTAAACTATGAACATTCTTTTGTCAGGCGCCATTTTTGGAGTGTTATGTAATTTTAAACATTTCTTGACGATTTCTAGACTAATTATTATATTGATGGTTATCGGGAAATGTATGGATCGGTTTAAAATAACATTGGCTGGGTCGCCACGACAGACGAATGAAATCCTGAACTGTTCAGCGTAAACCCAGACGTCTGAGTCTCATGTCATGAAGGCATTAACAAACAATGGGGCATACACTTACTCCAAGATAATGCGAGCTAATGAGAACATAGGACAACGCTGTGACATGGTCAAGACTTTATTGTTGATTTATTATCAAGGCTTTCTTATCAGGTCTGCATAATTTGGTGAGAAACAAGGGATATTGTGAGAGAAGATTTGAGCATAAGTCTTCTGCGAATTCTCTAAGCCCAAGGCAACATGGATAGTGGAATGTCATGATAATACTATTTTAATACGTCTACAAACTAAGTTGATTAAAAACGGACAGTGAGAGCTATGACCAGATGACCTCTACACCAGTCTCCGTACTAATACACTTAATGATAGTGATTAGAACATAGCACAGTAGGGCGACACGACCAGACATCTGTAACACCATCTCTAAATTGTCTAGCATTAGAATAACAGTGATTAGAACAGGAAACAGTGACGCGTCAATTCCTAAGATTTCAAAATACCAATTTTATAATCACTGAAAATATATTTCTCATTTTTAATCTATCGATGATTTCTCCACTTCATCCAATCAACTCCAACTAATAGCCCCTTGCCAAACTCTTTTAACATCGATCAATCGACTCCCGCTTGTTATATAGATGACAGCATATTTTTAGTCACGACAGCCACCAAATCTATTCAGAGTTAAGGATGTACGTGTCACTTCTCAAAGATTCCATCTTCACTTCTTGAAGAAAAAAAAAGTACTACTGAGGTTTAATTCACGCCTAGTTACAGACGGATGTATTTTTACCGCGTCCTTAGTTCTGAGTGTGAGGTAAATTATTCTCCTGTTTATTGTGTGAAGATCACAAGTTAACATTCCATCGTCGGAGATAATTCTAGAGAACATCGTAATAAAGTTAGCGAGAAATAGAATGACATAAAGATAGAGATGGTGAGAGTACAGAACAAAACAATATACACAGGGATATCACTTGGCCGAGTGGTAGAATGTCGTTGAATAGTTCAAGTTGTGAAGTATTTCAGTGTTCTGGTGTTGTACAGATGTACAAGTTGTGAAGTATTTCACAGTCTTGAGTTGGTGTAGAGTTCTTATCATCAGGTAGCATATCCTGAACAGGATGTAGCAGTCATCACAGCCATTAGAAACTGCTGTCGATCTTGAGTCAATCTTCCTGCTTCTGTTACTGTTATGTTCAAGTGGTCTTTGATGTCTTTCGTCCATCTTCTTCATAGTCTGCCTCTTTTTCGTCACCCTGGCATCATCTCTCCATTATGATCTTCTCTAGGCTGTCATTGCGTTTAATATGGCCAAAATATTCTAGTTTTTCTGGAAAGAACCATGCTGTTCAGCCAGTTTTCTTTTACATTCATTTCTCTCAGGATGGCTATATTGGTGATCGTTTTGGTCCATGGTTTTGTGAGATTTTTCTGTAATATTTTCTTACAAATACAGCTATTTTATTTTTCACTTTGTTGCTTGTTATCCAAGATTCACACCCATTTATTGCCACTGGGAATATGCAAGCTCTTAGGAATGTTAGTTTTGCTGTTTTCCAGCAGCTCAGCCATATGTTTCTCAATAGTATCAGCTTCTTTGACGCGACAGACAATCTCCTTCTGACTTCTTCATAGCAATCACTGTGATTGTTGATAAAAGAACCAAGGTATTCAAAACTGGTGACTTTCTAATTCACTATTGTTGATACTGATTGAGAACTTGCTAGTGGTTGTGTAGCTTGTCATAATCTTGATCTTGTTTCCGTTCATAAATAGTTTATGATGTGTTCAAGACCTGCTTGACTGTGTGTGCCAATAATGTTGTATCGTCAGTGTATCTTAGTTCTGGTATCTCATGACCTCCGATATTGAGTGCGTCAAAATTATTTCTCTGTTAGTCATTTCTCACATTCCTCATTATGTTCTCTGCATAAATGTTGAAAAGATATAGTGATATGACACATGCTTGTCTGACTCCTTTTTCTACGTTGAACTAATCAGATGTTTCACTGTCTACTCTCACGGCTACTTGCTTGTCTTGATACAATGTTTTTATAAGCCGGATTAGGTGTAGAGGGAAACCCATGTCCGTCATGATATTCCAAAGTTTTTGATTTTGTACTCAATCGAACGCTTTGATGTAGTCAATAAAGCATGTGTATATATCGACGTTAAACTTTGAATTTCTCTATTGACTCTATCGAATGTTTTTTCCTGGTCTATGAATATTGTGTTTAGTTCTTGATCATATTCTAGTGTTTTTTCACTTAGTTGTCTCAAGGACAAAATAGCATCTGTACAACTTACTGTTCGCCTGAATCCAAACTGGGAGGAGCTCAACTGTGGTATGTGGTGTATATTTGACGTATTTCTAATATTTTTACATATTTTTACCTGTATGACTTAGTAGGGAGATACCTCTGTGCAAGTATCAAAACTCACCTTGTATCTAAGCTCCAGCCATGCATGCGAGTGCCAACATTCTACCAGGTACACGAGATACAGCATTACAGCACATGCCATGGGAATGTAGACATAACCTCTTTTGCAGGGCCCCGATCTCTCTGAGCTGCTGTAAGACACCTCAAAGTAGGTGACCACTGTCTGGAGAACAAAATATATTTCTCGTTCAGATATGAAAGGAAATCAGTAAATTCAGTGTTACCAGTAATAAAACCGACTTACTAACAACATAAAGATAAATAGTCAGCAAACTCTCGGAGGATATTTCACAAACTGGTGAGTGGCGCAGTAACACTGCAAAGAAGAGCTAACAAATACAATCATGTATTATTGTGTCACTGATTAACTACTGGAACTAATAAATAGCAAAAATAATGTCGATAATACATTTTAAAAAAATTAAATTAAAAAAAATCAAGACTAAGGGCTTTTTCCAGGTTTCGGTGCAATAGGGAGCTTTATCAAGACACAGCAGCAAACCAGAATTAAACGCACAAAACTGTCAATAGAAAGAGATGGTCTTACAACCGCCTCTTCATATTATAGAGTGCTGAGAAATTATCTTCATAGTAAAAGTAAAGTAACCCATAGCATTTATTAATGCCGTAGGGGTGTGAGATGTTAGCGATCTCACATTTTAGTGGCTCTGTAAATGAAGGCGGTAGCCATCTCCTCACCCTCGCAGTCTTTAGTTTCCTGATAAATCCGGTATCCATTTAAGGCTGAATCAACCTTATCTTCATAGTATCGAGTGCTGAAGCAGCTAGCGACATTATGCGTATGTGTTTTATATTTAAATGGCCAAACTTCACGAGTCGTGTTAATCTTACGTTGATTTGGGCAATAGATGTGGTTAATAGGTTTAGTGGTAGATTTGAGACGGATAATGTACAACTAGTCATAGCCTGTGATCAAGATATATCTGCTTGAAGAGAACTGCCTGCAGCATTGGTACATATCTTACTCAGAATGTACTCAGGTACATCAACCCAACGTTTTGTAGTCATTAACCCAATGGGCTGTAGCCATAAACCCAAAGTTGTGTAGCCATCAACCAATGTTTTGTAACCATAAGCTCAACGTTCTGTTGCCATGAACCAATGTTTTGTAGCCATCAACCCAACGTTTTGTAGCCATAAGCCCAACGTTCTGTTGCCATGAACCAATGTTTTGTAGCCATCAACCCAACGTTTTGTAGCCATAAGCCCAACGTTCTGTTGCCATGAACCAATGTTTTGTAGCCATAAGCCCAACGTTCTGTTGCCATGAACCAATGTTTTGTAGCCATAAGCCCAACGTTCTGTTGCCATGAACCAATGTTTTGTAGCCATAAGCCCAACGTTCTGTTGCCATGAACCAATGTTTTGTAGCCATCAACCCAACGTTTTGTAGCCATAAGCCCAACGTTCTGTTGCCATGAACCAATGTTTTGTAGCCATAAGCCCAACGTTCTGTTGCCATGAACCAATGTTTTGTAGCCATAAGCCCAACGTTCTGTTGCCATGAACCAATGTTTTGTAGCCATCAACCAACGTTTTGTAGCCATAAGCCCAACGTTCTGTTGCCATGAACAAATATTTTGTAGCCATCAACCCAACGTTTTTTAGCAAGAGTGATTTTCTATTTTCTCTATATACTTTCTCTGCTTTTGCTGTGTGGAATCAAAGTCGCTGGATTGAATAACGATCTGTTTTCTGGCTATCGCACGTTTGGTCGCTTGATATACAGCAATATTGGGATGTCTCAGAATCTTGGTAACTCCTTAAATCCACCTTATTCTTGGTCTTCCTCTGTATCTTGCTGTTTCCATTTTCATGTTGTTTGCTCTTGTGGCTTGCCAATAAGGGTTAATTTTAATGAAGTGGCCAAACTATTCATTCTTTATTTTTCAATGTAATTGACCACTGATGTTGTTTCAATAGTTTTTGTCATCTCCTCATTTCTCACATGATCTCTTCTTGTTCTGTTTGCTGTATTTCTTAGACATCTCATTTCTCACGTAGTAAATTTTCTTTTTGTTCTTTAATTAGTGTCCATTTTTGTACATTGATAACAATGTTGGTATGACGATAGCACTTATGATT
Organism: Meghimatium bilineatum; assembly: GCA_034231615.1. Lineage (NCBI taxonomy): Eukaryota > Metazoa > Mollusca > Gastropoda > Stylommatophora > Philomycidae > Meghimatium > Meghimatium bilineatum. The sequence continues at coordinate 52,941,052 of CM067313.1, forward strand.
TGCCATTTGGTTTCCATTGGAATATATTTGTGTTTAAAAATTGGTATATTGTCTATTGTCTATCCCCAGGTGGATGAAGGTCAGAATATCCACACTTGCCGTTAAGCGTAGGGGTAGTGACTGGGAGCTTTAGCTGTCTATTCAAGGCCAGATGTGTCGCCTTGACTGTCTTGAATGCGTATTTGTTCAGTGTTGTCTTAATGCTATCTACCCATCTTGCTCTATGTCTTCCTATGTTCTTGTATCCGGATCTTCTCATGTTATATTTTCTTGTCAGTATTTGGTTATGGTTCATTCTTATAAGGTGTCCAAACCATTTTATTTGTTGTTTCTCGATGTATTCTGTGCATGATCTTATACTGATTCCTCTTCCGATTTCATCATTTCTCAATCTGTCTAGTTTGGTCACACTTGCGGCTTTTCTCAGACATTTAATCTCAGATGTTGTAAGTTTTCTCTGCTGGGCTTCTGTCAGCGCCCATGTCTGGCATTGATAGCAGAGTGTTGGCATAAAAACACTGTTTATCATCTGTCTCTTGACTTCTATCTTGATCTTTGGGTTGAACAGTAATGGTGATAGCTGGTATGTCACTGTTTGCTTTATGGCATCTTGTCTCAATATCTGTGTCTAATTTTCCGTTGTCTGTTAATATACTTCCCAGGTATTTAAATTCAGAAGTTTGTTTCACTTGAGTTTTGTTTGTTGTTATGTTCACTGGATTTGGTGACTTGCTGATTTTCATTACTTCTGTGTTTTTTTTAGTATTTATTTTCCTCGTTATACTTGGTGCATGTTGTCGTGAGTGCATTGATATGATTTTGTAACTGTTGTTTCTCTTCGTAGATAAAGCATTGATGATGAGGAAGTAGAAATTAGTTAATTGCGTTATTTACTTTCTCATCATATTCTTCTCTTATTGCTGTACTGTTTACTTTTTTGTTTTCGATTGTTTTGTTAATTGTCTATGTAAATGTTAAAAACTATAGGTGACAGCACACATCCTTGTCTTACTCCTGATTGTGTTTCCAAAGATGAAGTCATTCCGTCAGTAGTTCTTACTGAGCGTTGGCAGTTCTGGTAATAATTGTATATGTTCATAATTTGAGTAGCTGTTTTATTGAATTGCTGTCTCATTCTTTCTGTCCATGCTTCTGTCGTATGTAAAAATATTCCCAGGATATTTACATTCTTTCACTTGTTTCAGTAGTTGATAATTTATCTTTGTTGATTGTACTGGTTTCTCTGCCTATAGACATTGCTTTTGATTTGCCTGTGTTGATCTTCATGTTGTCATTGATGCAGATTTCGTTGAGCAGAGTTATGTGATCTTGCAACTCTTCACTTGAACTGTGGAGTAGGCACTGATCATCAGCAAATATTATTCTAGTTCAGTCATTTAAATGGTAACTAGGGATTTTCTATGCAATATGCATACGTTTTGTAGTTTGCCATTTCTGAACGATTGCGATACAAAATTGTCTTCGGTGGGATTTGAACACTGTTCCTTTGCCGTCACAGACGAACTCAGGACCACGACACCACCGAGCTGATAACATATTCACGCCCTTAATGATAATTGCAGAAAACGAAGTATAAACACTTAGCAGAGAGTTTGTTGATTCCATATATATATATATATAGTACTAGTGTTTAAATATGGGGCAGACCAAAGAAACCATATACAGTGGTCGATTTATACCTGAACTAAAGTGGTCATCTCATAGATCTCATATTTGAACTGCCCAAGGACATTTGCGGCTCGAAGAGTGTTTATTAGTCATCTACAAACTCATATTCTAGGACATAACTGTAATAGAATTACAAAAGTGAATGTAATAAATGGTCATTACGTGTGACAGACGAACAAAAGTGGATGTAACAAATGGTCATTACGTGTGACAGACGAACAAAAGTGGATGTAACAAATGGTCAGGACGTGTGACAGACGAATAAATGTGGATGTAATAAATGGTCATCACGTGTGACAGACGAACAAAAGTGGATGTAATAAATGGTCATCACGTGTGACAGACGAACAAAAGTGGATGTAAGAAATGGTCATCACGTGTGACAGACGAACAAATGTGGATGTAATAAATGGTCATCACGTGTGACAGACGAACAAAAGTGGATGTAATAAATGGTCATCACGTGTGACAGACGAACAAAAGTGGATGTAATAAATGGTCATCACGTGTGACAGACGAACAAAAGTGGATGTAATAAATGGTCATCACGTGTGACAGACGAACAAAAGTGGATGTAAGAAATGGTCATCACGTGTGACAGACGAACAAAAGTGGATGTAAGAAATGGTCATCACGTGTGACAGACGAACAAAAGTGGATGTAAGAAATGGTCATGACTTGTGACAGACGAACAAAAACAACCTAGATGTAATGGCTACTGATGTAGTCAATAAGAAACGAAAAAGAAATATATGAAAGCTACCTTTTCGGTTGTATCCAAATGGCACCAGATGATTGTTGCCAAACATCCACTTATCATTAGAGTCAAACCTAAACATTTCCAGTGACCATCTCTCCGTAAAGAGCTGCACAGAGTCTGCGTGATTGGTGACTGCTGAAAAAACAAACAGGAAAACTGTTACACAGTGGTAGAAGTATGTTTAAAGAAAAAAAATATAATACGGTAAACGAGATTTGAACCAGGTCCTGTCAGATGGTACCCAATCGCGTAGCAAATAGAGTGAACAAGTTCTCCGTATTCGACTACACTGCATCTCAAATATGTTTATAGATTTTATTTGTTTTAATATTTATTGATAGATTTACTGTTGCAGTGACTAAGTCACCGGTTCTGCTGTCAGAGTTCAGTTTCCGAGTTATATTTTCGTAAAATGTAAAAAGACTTATAAACTGCAGAAATAATCACTCATTTCTCTCTCTCTGTCGTCCTCGCTTTCTTGTCCTCAGTCTTGTCCGTTGTAACTATGTTCTTCAGACCATCTTGTCTCATAACATGACCAAAAAATAAATATCGTTTGTTTTATTGCAGTATTAAGTAAATATGTTTGTGTGAAATGAAGTGTCTGAGAAAAGCTGCAAAGGTTACTAAGCTAGATAAAATAAGAAATAAAGAACTTTGGAAAAGAGTTGGTATAATATCATGTATTGAACACTTCGAAAGACAGCAAAGAAAATGGTTCGGTCACCTTATGAGAATGAACCCAAACCAAATACCAATAAGAACATATCACAAAAGAATATCTGGACATAAAGTCCAAGGTATAGAACACATCAAGATAACCTTGAACAAACATGGACATAATGCAACCAAGGCTGTGCATCTGATCTTGGAACGACAACGTAAGCTGCCACCACTACGGTTACCGACAGGTGTGGATACTATCAACCATCATTCACCTGGAGATAGACAAAAGACAAGTAACTCCCGTCTCATATGTAACGATTTCAACACCTGTCGGTGGTTTTTCTAGTTGTCCGTGATATTCTCGGCATTCTTCTATAGAACCACATCTCTGTTGCCTCTAATTTTCCACCACCGTGTTTATTTATTGTCCAACACTTACATCCATTATGTTAGAATCGATCATATGTTAGAATCGATCATATGTTAGAATCGATCATATGTTAGAATCGATCATATGTTAGAATCGATGTAGCTCTGAAGTAAAATTTTCTCTGTATCTAATGTACAGGGACATATTACACATGAACATCACGATATTCTTCACATAACAAGAACAGCGTACAGTCTCCGCATATCCAATCAGTGTGACCATGCAATGTATCCCTGGACATTGCGATTTAGCAGGGCACGAAGTACCGGACATATTTGCACAAAGAGGGGTCTCAAAACAATAAAAGCAAAGACCTTGAAGTACGTGAACAGGCAAACAGATTCTCAGAAACAACAGGGACATCTGGCTGAACAGATGGGAAAATGGGCTGACTTGTCGAAATGCATTCAATGAAATGACACAGCAAAGGACAATGATAACATAAACAAACTCTGCAGGAGAAACCAATCCCTTATCTTTCAATTTCGAACAGGACATGCAAGGGTCAAGAGCCATTTAAACTGTATCAAACTCCAGCAACTATTCACCTGTCATACTACTCTCATCTCATAGTGGGGAAAAACAGTGGAACTCCTTATTGACTGCCCTTACCTTTCAACTGCGAGGAAAAAAACACTTCTACAGACACCCAGTTACTAACTTACTGTATGGATCACTAAGTCAACTTCAGAAGACCTGCATATTTTAAGAATGGCACTGTGCTGACAAGAGTAGCATTACTCATCAGCATTTGGATATCGACAACAACAAAAACAACATAATATTCTTGTGACATCCGCTGTGACTGCCTCCATCACAGTTTATTCAAAGTATTCATGTGGTATCAGGCCCGAAGATATAGGGGTGTTGTGAGTCGGGGGTTGAAGTTTTTATAGGGTATCAGGCAGGCAGTTATAGCCCCCCCCCCCCCCGAACATCAGAACATGACCTTTAGCACTAGGAACTTGGCCGAAAACGCTTAGAAAGCTCAAAAACTTTTCCACTGCGATTATCACTTTAAAGGTCATCAAATGTTACATAATAAAGGCGATCCGACACCTAAAAACAAGCAAATGACTATTTTTCAGGTAAAACCCCCCCACTCCCTCCTCCTGTAAGAGATCATATCTACGGTACAGTAGGGTTTAACTTAAGAAGAATTAACAAATACGCCGCAGATTTTCATTTTCACAAGACACTGACTCCATCTTCTTCAAAAACCATCAGATACTACAACAGACACTGACTCCATCTTCTTCGACACTGCGAGATACCACAACAGACAGTGACTCCATCTTCTTCGACACTGCGAGATACCACAACAGATAGTGACTCCATCTTCTTCGACACTGCGAGATACCACAACATACAGTGACTCCATCTTCTTCGACACTGCGAGATACCACAACAGACAGTGACTCCATCTTCTTCGACACTGCGAGATACCACAACATACAGTGACTCCATCTTCTTCGACACTGCGAGATACTACAACAGACAGTGACTCCATCTTCTTCGACACTGCGAGATACCACAACATACAGTGACTCCATCTTCTTCGACACTGCGAGATACTACAAGAGACAGTGACTCCATCTTCTTCAAAAACCATCAGATACTACACCAGACTGTGACTCCATCTTCTTCGACACTGCGAGATACCACAACAGACAGTGACTCCATCTTCTTCGACACTGCGAGATACCACAACAGACAGTGACTCCATCTTCTTCGACACTGCGAGATACCACAACATACAGTGACTCCATCTTCTTCGACACTGCGAGATACCACAACAGAAAATGACTCCATCTTCTTCGACACTGCGAGATACCACAACAGATAATGACTCCATCTTCTTCGACACTGACAGATACCACAACAGACAGTGACTCCATCTTCTTCGACACTGCGAGATACCACAACAGACAGTGACTCCATCTTCTTCGACACTGCGAGATACCACAACAGACAGTGACTCCATCTTCTTCGACACTGCGAGATACTACAACAGACAGTGACTCCATCTTCTTCGACACTGCGAGATACTACAACAGACAGTGACTCCATCTTCTTCGACACTGCGAGATACCACAACAGACAGTGACTCCATCTTCTTCGACACTGCGAGATACTACAACAGACAGTGACTCCATCTTCTTCGACACTGCGAGATACTACAACAGACAGTGACTCCATCTTCTTCGACACTGCGAGATACTACAACAGACAGTGACTCCATCTTCTTCGACACTGCGAGATACCACAACAGACAGTGACTCCATCTTCTTCGACACTGCGAGATACCACAACATACAGTGACTCCATCTTCTTCGACACTGCGAGATACCACAACAGAAAATGACTCCATCTTCTTCGACACTGCGAGATACCACAACAGATAATGACTCCATCTTCTTCGACACTGACAGATACCACAACAGACAGTGACTCCATCTTCTTCGACACTGCGAGATACCACAACAGAAAATGACTCTATCTTCTTCGACACTGCGAGATACCACAACAGATAATGACTCCATCTTCTTCGACACTGACTGATACTACAACATATAGTGACTCCATCTTCTTCGACACCGCCAGATACTACAACAGATAGTGACTCCATCTTCTTCAACACCGCCAGATACCACAACCAACAGTGACTCCATCTTCTTCAACACCGCCAGATACCACAACCAACAGTGACTCCATCTTCTTCGACACTGCCAGGAACCACAACAGATAATGACTCCATCTTCTTCAAAAACCATCAGATACTACAACAGATAGTGACTCCATCTTCTTCAAAAACCATCAGATACTACAACAGATAGTGACTCCATCTTCTTCAAAAACCATCAGATACTACAACATATAGTGACTCTATCTTCTTCGACACTGCGAGATACTACAACAGACAGTGACTCCAACTTCGTCGACACCGCCGGATTCCACAACAGATAGTGACTCCATCTTCTTCGACACTGCCAGATTGCACAACAGATAGTGACTCCATCTTCTTCGACACTGCCAGATTGCACAACAGAACGACATTGCTCGCAAAATTATCCACTAAAACGAGATTGTCATACGCCGAGAAGTGAAAGACGATACGAGATCTTGTGAAAATATCCGCTACAGGAAACCGCTTACAAGAACCGCCTGTTGTTAGATCGATGACTGTTGAGATATTTCTTGGCTGTTGTCTGCGCCCCCGGGGAAATATTTCTTTAACGATGCAAGCGAAAATGAGACAAAACAAACAGAATGCAATCTGTGAATGAAGCGTTGCTTCTTCTTCTTCTTCTTTACGTTATAAGTTATCAAGTTTTATTGATGTAGACACAAGCCGTAACTACTCATTCTTGTGTCTGAACTTTCTCATGTGGTTATTTTTAAAATTTGATTCTTAGTACTTTCATTCTTAATACGTTGATTTGTTATAATTAATTCTTGAAAATGAACTCTTGATATTCATTCTTGTCACTTGATACTTGATTCTTGATACTTGATTCGTGATACTGTAGTTATTTATACTTAATTAGACATTAAAAACAAGCATAACGGAACTGGGGTCATTCCAATAAGTACTGTGTTTGTCATTCCAATAAGTACTGTGTTTGTCATTCCAATAAGTACTGTGTTTGTCATTCCAATAAGTACTGTGTTTGTCATTTCAATAAGTACGGTGTTTGTCATTCAAATAAGTATTGTGTTTGTCATTCCAATAAGTATTGTGTTTGTCATTCCAATAAGTACTGTGTTTGTCATTTCAATAAGTACGGTGTTTGTCATTTCAATAAGTACGGTGTTTGTCATTCCAATAAGTACTGTGTTTGTCATTTCAATAAGTACGGTGTTTGTCATTTCAATAAGTACGGTGTTTGTCATTCCAATAAGTACTGTGTTTGTCATTCCAATAAGTACTGTGTTTGTCATTTCAATAAGTACGGTGTTTGTCATTCAAATAAGTATTGTGTTTGTCATTCCAATAAGTATTGTGTTTGTCATTCCAATAAGTACTGTGTTTGTCATTTCAATAAGTACGGTGTTTGTCATTTCAATAAGTACTGTGTTTGTCATTTCAATAAGTACGGTGTTTGTCATTCCAATAAAGCTGTCTTCTTTGTGATAATTGCGAGCATGATTTTGTGTCCAGACAGAGTTATTCAAGTAGAATTGTGGTCACCCGTTTGACATATGACGCGAGAGTATTTCCGTCACGTGATGACGTCAATGTGGAAAATGTTCTACCAATAATCTGTGATGTAATTAGCTGATGACGATTGGTTGTTCGCTAATCGATATTCATCACATGATGACTGCCTTATGTCTGGTTTGATGTTAGTACAATGCTGATTAAATCATAGGCACGCTGGGTAGGGTTATTTAGTCTGGATGGGATATCTGTGTAACGAAATAATCTGATGTAGGGAGAACTAACGGCTCTCTTCCGTAAAGTAGAAAGTATATACTTACTAGATTAGACTTTGTTACGAGGACAAGAAATGTTGTGTTTAAAAATCCCGTGATTGAGTCACTTCAATGTAGACATGTTTGTCCGTCGTAGTCGTGATGACCATTCAGCTCTACTGGCATGATGATGATGATGATGGCGATGATGCCTGCGGTGAGTCCAACTGTGACTAATGAGTCGTATGCGTGCCTGGAATTGTCTACCGCACTCTGAGCATATGTGGGAAGAGTGTGTGGGACATTGAACAGAACTTGTATTTCTTCTATCGTTTTTGTTGTGCAACGTGATGTCTGAGATTCTCTGTAGCTGCTGCACCACTCATCGAGATGGTAGTGATGATGATAAAGATGGTAGTGATGATGATGGAGATGGTAGTGATGATGATGGAGATGGTAGTGATGATGATGGAGATGGTAGTGATGATGATGGAGATGGTAGTGATGATGATGGAGATGGTAGTGATGGAGATGGTAGTGATGGTGATGGTAGTGATGATGATGGAGATGGTAGTGATGGAGATGGTAGTGATGGTGATGGTAGTGATGATGATGGAGATGGTAGTGATGATGATGGAGATGGTAGTGATGATGATGGAGATGGTAGTGATGATGATCTCCTAATCTGTGAGCAAGTAGTCTTACATTTCTAACAACAGCACAGACCCTCCTCAATTGAGTAACCTAGATGACACCAGCGTTTCTATAATGTCTGCCGTCACACCATGCCGTGGTATGATTTGTGTTTAGGTGATTTATTGATACATCGTTCGTCCCTGAAGGGAGGCAGTCCAGTGAAGCAGCTTCACAGAATCATCACGTCCTACCATGAGCGTACACTTATGGATCAGCTAATTCATCATTTATAATTCATTCATATACGCTAACCCGCATCGGTATAATTGTACACATATCATTCCCCACCACCTAGGAAAATGCTAGAAAAAAAGACAAATGTACAATGTTCACCGGCCTGCATCTCTTGAATATCCATGCGCGACCATGTGACAAATGTAAGAATCCGAGACAAGATATGTAGTAACAAATTCGTCACAGGTGAAATATTGTTAGTATATCCCTAACTTGTCTGAATCGCCTCCTACGACATTCCTGAAAAAAAAAGACAGTGGCCCTATTTTTTAAACCCTGAAATAAAAGTACTGGACCCGGTTGCCGGATTAGGCGCTACCTTCCTTGCTACAATCAAATCCCATTGTAACAACTTGGCCACGACTTGAGAAATATGTATGGAATAAAAGACATTTGTTATATATAATACAAACAATACAAAATAAATATCCCGCTGAAGACGAATGTGTCGGGCAATTGACGCAAATAAATCGGCGACACAACGCATTTCCATTCTCTGGGCTATATCCTGCTGGAAATATAATAGGACCATGTTCTTGCTACAAGGGAGATCAAGTGGGAGTTTGAGAATAAAAGCCGAAGAAGAAGAAGAAGAAATATCATTAGGGATTTTTAAAAGTGCCGTTAAATAGAGAAATGTTTTATGAAATGATACGCTATAGAGGGATTTGTTACGAAATGATACGCTATAGAGAGATTCAGTTGTATTTGGTTCATTTGTTTTGTGTAGAATTTCATTTCCATTCGACCCATCATACGTCTGTGTGTTGACTAGGCACACAGTTGAAAGTGGAGCAAAGAATAGCAACACTATTAACCGTCATGCATGTCGGAAGAAGCGATTAAGGAGATTATGGGGTGGAGTTGTCTATTCCTTAGCTTGTAGAGCTAAAGTGACCCAGTATCCATGCTGAAGTCGGATTATCAGGCCGAAAGGCGCAGATATCGTAGTATATCTGTAAACCATGATACAACGCTTTCCGTTCACCGGACTAATCTGCAGGGAGTCTGAGAACGTAGGAAGAAACAGAATAGAATCTCATCTTCTTCTTCTTGTTCGCAGTTTAACATGTCTACACAGTATGTCTACACAGAATGTCTACACAGTATGTCTACACAGTATGTCTACACAGTATGTCTACACAGTATGTCTACACAGTATGTCTACACAGAATGTCTACACAGTATGTCTACACAGTATGTCTACACAGCATGTCTACACAGTATGTCTACACAGTATGTCTACACAGAATGTCTACACAGTATGTCTACACAGTATGTCTACACAGTATGTCTACACAGTATGTCTACACAGTATGTCTACACAGCATGTCTACACAGTATGTCTACACAGTATGTCTACACAGTATGTCTACACAGTATGTCTACACAGTATGTCTACACAACATGTCTACACAGTATGTCTACACATTATGTCTACACAGTATGTCTACACATTATGTCTACACAGTATGTCTACACAACATGTCTACACAGTATGTCTACACAGTATGTCTACACAGCATGTCTACACAGTATGTCTACACAGTATGTCTACACAGTATGTCTACACATTATGTCTACACAGTATGTCTACACAGTATGTCTACACAGTATGTCTACACAGTATGTCTACACAACATGTCTACACAGTATGTCTACACAGTATGTCTACACATTATGTCTACACAGTATGTCTACACATTATGTCTACACAGTATGTCTACACAACATGTCTACACAGTATGTCTACACAGTATGTCTACACAGTATGTCTACACATTATGTCTACACAGTATGTCTACACAACATGTCTACACAGTATGTCTACACAGAATGTCTACACAGCATGTCTACACAGTATGTCTACACAGCATGTCTACACAGTATGTCTACACAGTATGTCTACACAGCATGTCTACACAGCATGTCTACACAGTATGTCTACACAGTATGTCTACACAGCATGTCTACACAGCATGTCTACACAGTATGTCTACACAGTATGTCTACACATTATGTCTACACAGTATGTCTACACAGTATGTCTACACAGTATATCTACACATTATGTCTACACAGTATGTCTACACATTATGTCTACACGGTATGTCTACACAGTATGTCTATACAGTATGTATACACATTATGTCTACACAGTATGTCTACACAGTATGTCTACACAGTATGTCTACACAGTATGTCTACACAGTATATCTACACATTATGTCTACACAGTATGTCTACACAGTATGTCTACACAGTATGTCTACACAGCATGTCAACACAGTATGTCTACACAGCATGTCTACACAGCATGTCTACACAGTATGTCTACACAGTATGTCTACACAGCAAATCTACACAGCAAATCTACACAGGAAATAATATAACTTCATAAATCTAAACAAATAAACTTAAAGAAATAATGGTTTTCTAGTGTGAACGTTAGAAGTAATTGTTTACTTTGTCTATGAAACTAAAACATGGAATTCTAAAAACCAACTCAAGAGGAAGAACAAGTCGAAAAAGAAAATCGTTTGCGTTGACAGTTTCACAAATTTAGCAAGTTATAGTGTTTCTGTTCTCATACATAAATAGATAATTATTCCTGGCACTCGATGAAAGACAAAATTCTGATGTAGAAATAAGGATAATAACAGCACGCATGAATTACTATCTTGAACAAATGAAATAAAAATGAGAACTATCTTTAATGTAAGCATTCCCTTTTAAAAAGTGCAGAAGGAATTTTTTACGACGCGAAAACAAGGGTCGTTTTTGTTATTTTAGTTGCCTCGAAGGTGTACCGGTTGAATGTTTAATTGCACATACAAAGAGAACAAATCTTGCCGTGAATTCCATCGAGTCGCCACAATAACAAATGAAATTGATAGTATATCCTATTACAACTGTGGCATAAAGTCCATTGCAACTTTCGCATAAAGTCGATTACATCTATCGTACACCATTAATTAAAACTGTCGCATAAAGTCGAATACAACTGTCAGGTAAAGTCGATTACAGCTGTCGCTTGGAGTCGAATACTAGCGATACAGCTATGTGCGATATGAATTTACTTAATAATGAACCCCATCATCTGCCATGGCAATGTGGATTGGGGGGGGGGGGGCGGGGGAAGAGAGGAACACATTGGAAATCTCAGCACACATAAACCATAACACCAACTCTGTCCTCGCCATCGCAAAAACTCTGTCCTCGCCATCGCAACAACTCTGTCCTCGCCATCGCAGCAACTCTGTCCTAGTCATCGCAACAACTCTGTCCTAGTCATCGCAACAACTCTGTCCTAGTCATCGCATCAACTCTGTCCTAGTCATCGCATCAACTCTGTCCTAGTCATCGCATCAACTCTGTCCTAGTCATCGCAACAACTCTGTCCTAGTCATCGCATCAACTCTGTCCTAGCCATTCAGATGAGTGTAGTAATTCCTGGACCATTCTCTGATACATCAATCTAAATATTCTTTACCAACAATTTTCCTTCCGGCCTCAAATGTTACTTAAAAAATAATCTTAAATTGAAGCAGTTTAGATCGCATTTGCTTTTGCGAAACTGTCGATCAATTTGACTTGTAACAAGTTAAGGAAGTTTTTCTCATCACTGGAGACACATAAAATCACACACAAATCGTCGTTGCGACCAAATGGTCTTTTATGAAGACTACATTCACAACAAACAACAACGAGTAAGAACTGCACTACTGACGGTCCCATGGCAGAACAAAATATGCATGTGACCGTCAATAGTGCCGTTATTAATCTTCGTTTTTGGTTGTGTGTAGTCTTGATAAAGCCTTTTGGTCGAAACATATATTTGTGTGTGATTTTATGTGTGTTTCCAGTGATTATCCAACCATTACTCTGTTCCAAGCTTCGTCTGTTGGACTTCAGTTTTACTGCAGTTTATGATCAATTTTACTGCATTTGCAGGATGTATGCCAAATTAATTTATCGCTGAAATCTGATGTTAAAATATTTTTTTTAAACTAGTAAACATCCCTGCCCTATATTTTCAGTTTAAAAAAAAAATAGAATGAAACATAAATACGCAGTTACAGAAAGAAAACATTCATGAAAAATTCATAATAGAAAGAAAAAAATACAAAAACAGATTGTAGAACTTTCAGAAGTTAAAAAAATTGTTAAGGAGAAAAAAAAAGATAAATTGAGATGCATTTCCAAAGCAAGCCGTGTTTTTGGCATTGCAATTTCCTAGAAAATTGGAAGTGGGTGATGACACGGCATTTTCTATTTATCGAAAAGTAAATCCAGCAACGAAATCCTTTCTTTTCTCGTTTCTATAACGAGGAGAAGCATGAGGTCTTTAGAAAAGAACGACAAAGCTAATCTTAGCGAAACAAATTTGTTTTTGTTGTGTGTGTGAGAGAGAGATTTTGTGTTAAATATAATACATGTAGTGGGAATGTGAGGCCGAAGTATATCACATACGTTATGTTAGCAGAGTATAAAGAGGGGAAAACATGGATACAAGAATTTACCAAGTGCATGTGGATACAACTGGGAATCCAGGGTATAAGTGCCTATAATCTCACACGTTATATTGTATATTTTTAGGAAATTAGGGTCGAATAAAAAGAGAATTCTATTTGAAAAAATGAACGACATACAACTAAATCTCTCTATAGCGTATCATTTCGCAACATATCCTTCTATAGCGTATAATTTCGTAACAAATCTCTCTATAGCGTATCATTTCGTCACAAATCTCTCTATAGCGTTTCATTTCGAAACATATCCTTCTATAGCGTATCATTTCGTAAAACATTTCTGTATTTAACATTACTTTTCCAAATCCCTAAAGATATTTAATCTGTATTGTCTGTATTGTATTTTTTAAAAATGTATGTATCTTTTATTACATACATATTTCTGAAGTCGTGACCAAGTTGTTATAGTGAGATTTGACTGTAATAAGAAAGGTAGCGTCTAATAGGGAAACTTTTTTGTCAGGGTGAAAAAAATAGGGTCACTGTCTTCTTTCCAGGAATACCGTAGGAGTCGACTAAGGCAAGTTAGGGATAGGCTGACAATCTGTCACCTGTGACGAATTTGTTACTAAATTTATTGTCTCGGATTCTTACTTCTGTCTTCTGTCACATGGACCCGCATCATGTCTTCTGTCACATGGACCCGCATCGATGTCTTCTGTCACATGGTCCCGCATCATGTCTTCTGTCACATGGTCACGCATAGATGATGTCTTCTGTCACATGATCACGCATGGATGATGTCTTCTGTCACATGGTCACGCATGGATGATGTCTTCTGTCACATGGTCGTGCATGGATGATGTCTTCTGTCACATGGTCACGCATCATGTCTTCTGTCACATGGTCGCGAATGGATGATGTCTTCTGTCACATGGTCACGCATGGATGATGTCTTCTGTCACATGGTCACGCATGGATGATGTCTTCTGTGACATGGTCACGCATGGATGATGTTTTCTGTCACATAGTCGCGCATGAATGATGTCTTCTGTCACATGGTCGTGCATGGATGATGTCTTCTGTCACATGGTCGTGCATCATGACTTCTGTCACATGGTCGTGCATGGATGATGTCTTCTGTCACATGGTCACGCATCATGTCTTCTGTCACATGGTCACGCATCATGTCTTCTGTCACATGGTCGCGCATGGATGATGTCTTCTATCACATGGTCACGCATCATGTCTTCTGTCACATGGTCGTGCATCATGTCTTCTGTCACATGGTCACGCATCATGTCTTCTGTCACATGGTCACGCATCATGTCTTCTGTCACATGGTCGCGCATGGATGATGTCTTCTGTCACATGGTCACGCATCATGTCTATTGTCACATGGTCCCGAATCATGTCTCTTGTCACATGGTCGCGCATGGATGATGTCTTCTGTAACATGGTCGTGCATGGATGATGTCTTCTGTCACATGGTCACGCATCATGTCTTCTGTCACATGGTCGTGCATGGATGATGTCTTCTGTCACATGGTCACGCATCATGTCTATTGTCACATGGTCCCGAATGATGTCTCTTGTCACATGGTCGCGCATGGATGATGTCTTCTGTCAAATGGTCCCGCATCATGTCTTCTGTCACATGGTCAAGCATGGATGATGTCTTCTGTCACATGGTGACGCATGGATGATGTATTCTGTCACATGGTCACGCATGGATGATGTCATCTGTCACATGATCATGCATGGATGATGTCATCTGTTACATGGTCACGCATGGAGGATGTATTCTGTCACATGGTCCCGCATAATGTCTTCTGTCACATAGACACGCATGGATGATGTCTTCTGTCACATTGTCACGCATGGATGATGTCTTCTGTCACATGGTCACGCATCATGTCTTCTGTCACATGGTCACGCATAGATATTCAAGAGACGCAGACTAGTGGATATTGCACATTTGTCTTTGTTTAGCAGGTTCCTAGGTAGCAGGGAATGATATGTGTACAATTACACAGATGTGGGTTAACATATATGACATACGGCTCACTTAAGGGATCATAAATATGGCTCTCTTAAAGCAATAATCATCATCATCCTCATCCTCATCATCATCATACAGAATAAATGACCCTGCCCAGCGTGTCTGTGGCTAAATGACCCTGCCCAGCGTGTCTGTGGCTAAATGACCCTGCCCAGTGTGTAGTGACTAAATGACCCTACCCAGCGTGTCTGTGACTAAATGACCCTGCCCAGCGTGTCTGTGGCTAAATGACCCTGCCCAGCGTGTCTGTGGCTAAATGACCCTGCCCAGCGTGTCTGTGGCTAAATGACCCTGCCCAGCGTGTCTGTGACTAAATGACCCTGCCCAGCGTGTCTGTGACTAAATGATCCTGCCCAGTGTTTAGTGACTAAATGACCCTACCCAGCGTGTCTGTGACTAAATGACCCTGCCCAGCGTGTCTGTGACTAAATGATCCTGCCCAGCGTGTCTGTGACTAAATGACCCTGCCCAGCCTGTCTGTGACTAAATGACATTGCTGCCCAGCGTGTCTGTGGCTAAATGACCCTACCCAGCGTGTCTGTGACTAAATGACCCTGCCCAGCGTGTCTGTGACTAAATGATCCTGCCCAGCGTGTCTGTGACTAAATGACCCTGCCCAGCGTGTCTGTGGCTAAATGACATTGCTGCCCAGCGTGTCTGTGACTAAATGACCCTGCCCAGCGTGTCTGTGACTAAATGATCCTGCCCAGCGTGTCTGTGACTAAATGACCCTGCCCAGCGTGTCTGTGACTAAATGACATTGCTGCCCAGCGTGTCTGTGACTAAATGACCCTGCCCAGCGTGTCTGTGACTAAATGACCCTGCCCAGCGTGTCTGTGACTAAATGACCCTACCCAGCGTGTCTGTGACTAAATGACCCTGCCCAGCGTGTCTGTGACTAAATGATCCTGTCCAGCGTGTCTGTGACTAAATGACCCTGCCCAGCGTGTCTGTGGCTAAATGACATTGCTGCCCAGCGTGTCTGTGACTAAATGACCCTGCCCAGCGTGTCTGTGACTAAATGACCCTGCCCAGCGTGTCTGTGACTAAATGACCCTGCCCAGCGTGTCTGTGACTAAATGACCCTGCCCAGCGTGTCTGTGACTAAATGATCCTGCCCAGCGTGTCTGTGACTAAATGACCCTGCCCAGCGTGTCTGTGACTAAATGACATTGCTGCCCAGCGTGTCTGTGACTTAATCAGCGATAAACTGACATCAATACAGACATAATGCAGTCATTCTCTGATATCCGTATCATCACCATCATCTTGGCCATCATCATCATCATCATCATAATCATCATCATTACAAGGAAGGGTTATGTGTACAACTACAGACATCTACATATATCCCTACAGACGGACTAACTATAGGCGTCACAGTAAGGGAAGGTTGTCAACAATGATTGCCGGGATTTCCCGTACGGTACTAACCGAGTTCTTCTCTAGAATACACATGCGTGCTGATCTAACACATCGTCACGTATCTTGGCTGATCTCACCAACGTTATTCATTTTGGCTGATCTCACTAACATCACTTATCTTGGCTGCTGCAACGCCACTTATCTTGGCTGATTATGCAACGTCATTTGTTTTGGTTGTTTATGCAACAAAGCATTTGTCGTTTTGCATATACATTTTGTCGCTAGCCATTGAGTAGCACGGAAAAAAAGTAAGATAAGGCAAGATAATTGACACTAAGTGAGATCAGCGCCCAAGACTATCCCGGTGAAGGACTTGGTATATGCGAGGCTGATGCATATTTCAACTATATTCGTGGACAATGGTTGATGGACTGGTCATGTTGACAATATTTCTTCTCAATCACCCCTTACTGAGAAGATATAGTTAGGAAAATGTTTAAGTGGCTCTTGTCCTCGCCATGAATGCGTATTGGAAAGTATGGTGTTAAGCCTACATTTTATTGACAAACCGCATGCCTGGAGATGAGTTAGTCAACATAATGCACGCTGCCTTTACTTTTCCCTGGTACCCATTTCCATAAGCTGGGTCTGTCTAGCAGCTGTTTGTGATTTTAAAATATATTTTGAACTGAACAGGAAATTGATCCTTGGAGCATCCGAACGGAAAATTGATCCTTGGATCCCTAGAACACTCGAACAGGAAATTGATCCTTGGATCCCTAGAACACTCGAACAGGACATTGATCCTTGGATCCCTGGAACACTCGAATAGGAAATTGATCCTAGGAGAACCCGAGCTGGAAATTGATACCTGGATCCCTGGAACACTCGAACAGAAACTTGATTCTAGGAGAACCCGAGCTGGAAATTGATCCTTGGAGAACCCGAGCTGGAAATTGATACTTGGATCTCTGGAACACTCGAACATGAAATTGATCATTGGAGCACCAGAACAGGAAATTAATCCTTGGAGCACTAGAACAGGAAATTGATCATTGGAACACCCAAACAGGAAGACAGTGAACTAACAGCCGAGTTACACGTATTTGCTACATATCTAGGTATAAAAGGAACCGCCAGTTCTGTAATAACCATCGAGGTATCTCTCCACTGTCCGTCGCTGAGAAGATATTTGTTATAATTCTTTTGGACTGTTTTACATTTCATCTAAATGAAGGACTATTTACCCGAACGCCAATGTGGTTTCATAAAAGAAAGTGAAGCAACTGATATGGTCTTTGCTGAAAGACAACTTCAAGGAAAATGTCAAGAACGACACTGTGACCTGTACACAGCATTCATAGACTTGAGAAAAGCATTTGACACATTAATTAGAGATGGGCTGTGGAAGATTATGGCAAAATATGATGCCGATAGAAATTTATCACAATGGTGCAGTAATTGCATGATGGAATGCAAGTTAGAGTTCAGGATGATGGAGAGTTATCTGAAACATTTCCTGTCTCAAATGGAGTAAAACAGGGATGTGTATTAGCACCTACCTTATTTACCATCATGTTCTCTGCTATGTTAGATGATGTTTTCAGAGATCTGGACTTGGGAGTAAACATATATCGCATAGATGGAGAATTGTTCAGCTTTCGACGGCTCCGAGTGAAAACCGAAGTCAAATCATACACAACCAGGGATCTGCTGATAACTGTGCCCTAAATACCAACTCTGATGCTGATGTACAAAGTAGTATAGACAGATTCTCCAAAGCTTGTACAAACTTTGGACTTATTATTAACACTGAGAAAACAGAAGTCATGTTACAAACAGCACCTGATAGTCAGCTTGCTTTCTATCACTGGGTTACAGCATGCCAGGTTCGAAACAACATCCGGACAAAAAAGTAAATCCGGGTTGTGATTTCTCGCTTGACACTATCACTCCTCCAGCCGACTAAACTATAAATGAGTACCTTGCGCATGAGTTAGGGGAGGTAAAGACAGCAAGGAAGGGAACTGGCCACCCCACCTAATAGTTGCTACGGCTAAGTACATGAAGAGTTATCTTCATCCCCAACGGCAGGTGCTTCCATGGGACATACCTTTACCTTTTGTAATAGCTACACCGAAGCTGGGTCTCTGATGTCAGTCGAGTCTATGGATCTCTGATGTCAGTCGAGTCTGTGGATCTCTGATGTCCGTCGAGTCTGTGGGTATGTGATGTCAGTCGGATCTATGGGTCTCTGATATCAGTCGAGTCTGTCATAAGCTAGCCACTCCTATGAATTTATGTCTACACTGCACGCTAGAAGACAACCACTTCGACCTAAGCTGCCTTCATAAGATACTCAACATCCATTAGTGGGATAAAATATCAGACAGTGAAGTACTGATAAAATCTAAGTCTGTAAGCATACATACCATGTTGATGAAGGCGTAGGACACCGTCCGTATGGAAGACCATCGTCTATCAAAAAAGTTGTTATATAGAGAACTCCAGAATGGCTTCCGCAAAGCAAGAGCATATGAAGAATTTACAGAACACTCTTAAGACACCACTGATTCACTTCGAAATAAGACATCACTGATTCACTTCGAAATAAGACATCACTGATTCACTTCGAAATAAGACATCACTGATTCACTTCGAAATAAGACACCACTGATTCACTTCGAAATAAGACATCACTGATTCACTTCGAAATAAGACACCACTGATTCACTTCGAAATAAGACATCACTGATTCACTTCGAAATATGACACCACTGATTCACTTCGAAATAAGACATCACTGATTCACTTCGAAATAAGACATCACTGATTCACTTCGAAATAAGACACTACTGATTCACTTCGAAATAAAACATCACTGATTCACTTCGAAATAAGACACCACTGATTCACTTTGAAATAAGACATCACTGATCCACTTCGAAATAAGACATCGATGATTCACTTCGAAATAAGACATCACTGATTTACCTTGAAATAAGACATCACTGATTCACTTCGAAATAAGACATCACTGATTCACCTTGAAATAAGACCACTGATTCACTTCGAAATAAGACACCACTGATTCACTTGGAAAGAGACACACAATCATGGGAGAATCTTGCACAATACAGATCCGAATGGTGTCGCAGAAACAAGACTGGTGCAGCAGCTGCAAAGAACCTCAGACATCAAGCTGCGCAACAAAAACGCGCAAGAAGAAAGGCAAGAGCTGCCCAATATCCCACATATTCCTCCCACACATGCTCAGAGTGCGGTAGACAATTCCAGGCATTAGTCACAGTCGAGCACACCACAGACATCATCATCATCACCATCCCAGTAGCAGTAGAACTGAATGGTCACCGTCGAGCACACCACAGACATCATCATCATCACCATCCCAGTAGCAGTAGAACTGAATGGTCACCGTCGACTACGACGGACGAACATGTCTACATTGAAGTGATTCGATGACGTGGTTTTTTACACAAAACTTGTTCGTCCTCGGAACAAAGTCTAATCTCATCATCATCATCATCATCATCATCATCAGGTGCCATGCCGGCTGCTGTAGGCGATCATGGCTCTCCACAGCTTTCTGTCTCCAGTATTATGTACCAAGATCGTTGCTATTTCCCTGCCGTGCCAGGTTGTCAAACTGTTTAACTTTTCCCACGTTCTCGCCCTCTGTTTTTTGCTGCCTTCAATCTTGCCAGTTGTGATTATGTTCTCTAAACCTGCCTGTCTCATGAAGTAGCCAAGAAATGAAGATTGTCTCTTTCTTATATTATTGATTAAAGTTCGTTTTACATTTGACTCTTTCAACACCTCTACATTAGTTTTCCTGGCAGCCCATGGTATTCTCAGCATTCTTCTATAGAACCACATCTCTATTGACTCTAATTTCCCACTTTCTAGATTTTTTAAATTAGTTCTCCATACAACAGATTATTATAGAAGAGAGCCGTTAGTTCTCCATACATCAGATTATTACGGAAGAGAGCCGTTAGTTCTCCATACATCAGATTATTACGGAAGAGAGCCGATAGTTCTCCATACATCAGATTATTTTGTTACACAGATATTCCATCCAGACAAAATGAACTTGCTCAGCGTGTCTATGATTTAATCAGCATTGTACTAACATCAAACCGGACATAAGGCAGTCATCATGTGATGAATATCGATTAGCGAACAACCAATCGTCATCAGCTAATTACATCGCAGATTATTGGTAGAACATTTTCCACATTGACGTCATCACGTGACGGAAATACTCTCGCGTCATATGTCAAACGGGTGACCACAATTCTACTTGAATAACTCTGTCTGGACACAAAATCATGCTCGGAATTGCCACAATAATGACAGCTAATATTCTAATGCTCTTGCTTTGTGTAGCATCAATAACCAATCAGGTTACTTGATCGATAATTGTAACGACTACTGGACGAAAATCCTTGATCCGTGATGAGAAATGAGAACTATTTCTGAACATGTGTAGCAGTGCTTTCCTAAATTGACATAACAATATCATCACTATTAATATTAGTTTCCCTCACTTGCAACATTGTTTCCCTCACTTGCAACATTAGTTTTTCCACATATTTTCTGTTCCATATTTTCAATGATATGTTCCACTTTCAGCATGTCTCTTACGATAAATTTATACTCAACGTCAAACAACATATTCCCCACGTCAAACAACATTTTCCCCTTAACAAACAACATTTTCCCCTTAACAAACAACATTTTCCCCTTAACAAACAACATTTTACCCTTAACAAACAACATTTTCCCCTTAAACAACATTTTCCCCTCAACAAACAATATTTTCCCCTCAACAAATAAAATTTTCCCCTCAACAAACAACTGGAAAGATCCGAAGAACACAAAACCAAACATTGACTGCTGCATCTAACTTATACATTCTTAGATGGATTATGGACAGGAGAGGAATTGCCCCCAGTTCTGTGATGCTGGCTCCTAATCAAGAATCAAACATGTTCCATTAAAAATATATCATGTTCCTCACACATCAACAACATGTTCCTTACAGTTGGCATCATACACCTTAAACTAAATTATATGTTCCGCTCTTGCAACAATATTGTCCCCACAATTAACAATAATAAGTGAGATTGTAGGTAAACTGAAATAACCAGACAGGAACTGACGTAGAGCACAAAGGAGTGAGCTTGACTGTTCACCATCAGACTAGCGGACACACAAAAATATATAGATGGCAGTATACACAGCAGACTAAGTCAACGTTTCAACAATAAGGTGTTTCTTAAGAGTAATACAAACAAATAAAACAGGTGGCATATGTAACCACAGTAAAATGACAAAGACTACAATCGCAAGATAACAACGGTATACAGAAATATGTACAGAAATATGTACAGAAATATGTACAGAAATATGTACAGAAATATGTACAGAAATATGTACAGAAATATGTACAGAAATATGTACAGAAATATCTCACTTACTGTCACAGAGATGCAACATAAACACATGGGAAAATAAGAACAAATTAAATTCAATATGAAAAGAAATTAAATGTGAAAATAACATGAATGACAACACAGGATGCCACGCCCCTCTCAAATATAAACTCAAATTTAGTAGCGTATGGCGTTAAAAAAGTTTTTTAGGCGATAGATATGCATGGACGTGCAGTAAAAACTCTAGGTAATATCTGTCAATGAAATATTTCCCAACTTCAACATTCCCATCTCTCAATCAACAACACGTTTTCTCAAAAATTGTACCCATCTCAATAACACCTGTCCCATAATCAATCAAATGTACTCACCTCATCAACACGTACTGCCACAATCAATAAATATACCCACCTCAACAACACATTCTCTCTCCATTTGTCCGAACTGATTATCACCCCTACCTTTTATAACATGCCCCACTCCATCACATATTGCAGTAGCACAAGTGAGGCTGATAGTTTGATGTTGCATATTTCACGCATGAAAGACTCCGTTGATGAAAAAAGTGCAGATCTGACAATCATTATACAGCGCATCGATCACATCAACTGTACAAAAGTCCTGACATTAAGACTTGTGTTCTGTGATACACGTACTTGAACATTTGATAGAGTTCAATTAAACATTATTGATTTTATTTCATTCTGCAATTCTGTAACATTTATTTGTTGAGTGCAGTGAATCAACAGAAGAACTATATGGACTGGAGTCGACCTCTCTAGAACATCTGGATATTTTTCTCGTTTATGGAACTTTCCTGTCCCAAAGGACTTATTTCGTTTGATACCTTTAGTTTTTTTTTGTTTTTTTTATGCATGTTCATAAAGGGGTTATTATCATTCATTTAATATGCTTCTATTTGTAGTTTTGCAATATTTCTTTCTTATCCATACATTTTTTTAAATCTTCATATAGACCATACAGTGTGACGATAGGTATTTGTAAATCTGTTGATACTGCATTTTCACCGTTAGGAAGTTGTTTGAAGGTTTTGTGTGGCTTGTGTGATAAAGTTAGGAAGTTGCAGGAAGGTTTAGAGTGGATTGTGTGATAAAGGCTGCATGCTTTCACTACGTCACGTTGGGGTGCAAAGGGAACGCATTGCTCTGGGCGGACCCAGGGTTAGCAGATAACCAAGATCCCAAATGTACCTCCACGCGGTGCACCCTGGAAACAGAAATACAGCAGCTCGAGCTGATTCTGGCCAAATCATTTGGGGATCGTGTCCAAGAATGTGGAGGTAGCAGGTGGAAAGAGATTTGACTGCACAAGAGACAGACAATATCTCCGACACCACCAGCATCACCACATATAGCGACACTGTCGACATACAGTGAAGCAGGGCAGTCCAGTCCGAACATTGGAGGGGCGGCCAATGTAAAATGCACGTAAAGATAGATGCATGGCGAGAGACAAATAGATTTCATACCGAGTACAATGAAACAATGAAAAGGCAGAACAGCGCTAGAGGGCTGCGCGAACTGCAAATAGAAAGTGAAAAGTCCCTAGGAAAGGGGAACTACAAGCACCGTCAGCTCGAGACGAGCTTCTAGTTACCTGTGTTCCTTACAGGCAGAGACCCAGACCCATCCATTGGCGTTTGGTAAAGCAAGAAGTCCTAACCCAACTCTAATGTCGAGCCTTCCTAAACCGGAAATATGCTCGCGAAGAGAAAGGGTTCCGTACTCGATACGCTCAGGCACGAAACACGAAAGGGACAACGATTTAGCCCTGGCCCAACTCTACTGTCAGGTTTTCCTACACCGGAAAGACACTTGAAGAGAGAAAGGGTTCAGTACCTGATGGGCTCAGGCGCTATTGGGACAAGGACGCTCAGCTCGAGAACGCCTTGCTCTCAAACGCGTGGCG
This sequence comes from Meghimatium bilineatum, assembly GCA_034231615.1. Taxonomy (NCBI): domain Eukaryota; kingdom Metazoa; phylum Mollusca; class Gastropoda; order Stylommatophora; family Philomycidae; genus Meghimatium; species Meghimatium bilineatum. The sequence continues at coordinate 52,965,230 of CM067313.1, forward strand.
TGAGACTCGAACTTGAACAAGGGGTACACGATGTCGGTGAATGACACCTCGGCTAAGAGGGCGAAAGAGCCAGGGTCCAACTCATCTGTTGAGTTCTTCCGCTTAAGGAACCAGGCTCATGGATGAGAAACGGTTCAGTACCCAATGGGCACAGGCACAGCACGTCCAATTACACGAGGCAAGTTCATAGACAGTGGAACACCTCGTTCGAGTCAGACGAGAGCAAAAAATCGTCTGGGCGAAGAGGCTCCATTACGCGTGCCTGGAGACAGATATAGAGGCTGTCACAGGCTAAGGGTAGCCCACCCGAATTGTCAAGGCATGCCGAAATCGGATGTGCTAGGCCTACAAGGCGCATAACGGTGGCACAACGTAATCACGCTCCCGGCGGAAATCGCACGGATATCCGTGATGGTTACAATGGAGCGAACGAAAAACAAACAAAACAAACACTACGTCACGTTCAGGGTGATTTTCTTTATGTACACTCCGACAGAAAAAAAACCCAGCACTTATCGGGAATTGAAGCCTGGAGCTCAATGGTGTGTCGATGTCCATCATGTTTATCCACATCCTTCTGTCTTGTGTACTGTAAATCATCACGTCGTGTGTTGTTGGTTATCTTGTCGCTCCACGTGTTTTTGTCTCGTGTACTGCCAAACATTTCGATACCAATGATCACCTATGAAACAACGCAAAGCTATCCAGCATCCCTGTGTCTTCCCCTATTCCTTTCACCCTTTTAAATTACCTGTTGTCGTGTTATGCTCCAGCTTTCCTCTTTCCAAGTCTTGCTAAAAAAATATGAACTTTCTTCTTTCTATTCCATAGAACAGCACTATGTTTGAAGTTATCTTCTTGATGATATCTTTACAATTTTATCAGGCCATGGTGTCCAAATACATATAGTCAGAATGTATTGTTTCATGTTTGCTATTCAACAGATAGAGACACTTTGATCAGAACGTCGACTTCTGCATTTGAATTCTTATTCTGCATCTCAACTTATGTATATTTAACTGATATATTCTCCATAATCCCCTCACTAGAACCACAAACAGTTTTACGTTGGAGGCACAAGTTGTGACGGAGACACTGCCATGGCTGATATCATATAACTATTCTCATGCATGACTTAGTGACTCAATGACATTATTGGCAAAGTTGAAGCAGGAGTCGTCCGCCGTCAATGGCTGGAGCTGTTGACACAACCTATGATCAGACAGTAACTTTTATACTCATGTAGAACCTTGCGGAGCTTGAGGGTAATGATCTGGCGACCATGACCACAGTGTCGATAGATACGTGGGTCGAACTAATGCGTTGAGGGACCTCGATCGCTCAGATGATTTTCAAAATTGTGAATCATGTAGCTCCCAGATCTGAGCGAGATTGAAAATCGCAGGATGGAATTGGAACTGTTGGTTGTTACACTCTGATAGGTTTATTGAGACGGGATCGGACCGTATGTGTACTTTTCCGATGTGCGTTGGTTAGTTAATTAGTCGGATCATGATCACTGCACTCCGGAAAAATCCATAGGTGCTCCGATCTCTCACAGATTGTATCCGCCATTACACCTCAGCTGACAGTTCCGGTTCTATGTTGATTGATCATCATTCTTCTGCGCCCCACAAACTGCTTCCCTCTGGCCATCCCACATTTCAAATCCTGTTCCTTAATTCTAGCCATTGAATAAGAATTATCCTCCACGTCAAGTTCACTTTCACGTGCTGTTTCCCGCAGGGAATTCAACACATCTCTCCGATCCATTGCCCCTCTCCTGGGTATAACAACAACACCTGACGCCAGCAAATCAGCCCTCTCGTTGCCCCGAACGCCCACGTGCCCAGGCACGAAAATAAATAAAAAAATTAATCTCCAACCTCAACCCTCTCAATACTTCAGTCCATTGTTCATGAACAAGATCCTGTTGTACTTTCATAATCATACTCATCGAGTCACTCAGGATGCAGGCCCATACATCCCTCTGTGAGCTGACCCATTATAATGGCATAGTCACCGCCATCATCTCCATAGTCACATACTACGCGTAGTCACAGAAAAATGTCCACTCTCTTCCCTAACACTTTTCCCTGCACACTGAGTTGTCAAGGCCCACGCACTACGAATATGCCTAGCCACCGATCCATTTGTGTATATAATTACATCCACTTCCCCTGAGTTTTCATTGACCAACACCTGCACCTCAGCTTCCACCGCCACTTTCCCCCATTCCTTGCTTGCACTATCAAGTGATATTATAACTGTGAAAGAAGTTTTGCAATCCATGAGCGGGCGTATCCATTCTACATCCAGCAAACCTACACAAACTTTGTATGAGAATCCCTGCAACCTACACAAACTTTGTATGAGAATCCCTGCAACCTACACAAACTTTGTATGAGAATCCCTGCAACCTACACAAACTTTGTATGAGAATCCCTGCAACCTACACAAACTTTGTATGAGAATCCCTGCAACCTACACAAACTTTGTATGAGAATCCCTGCAAACCTACACAAACTTTGTATATGATATCCTCTGCCCGTCCATCGACGAATTTCCTCTCTTCAATCTACGACCTTTGAGTTTAAGGATTTCGTGACGCATAGGATGTTCTTTATCCACAGTAGTGATTTTGTGACGCATAGGATGTTCTTTATCCACAGTAGTGATTTTGTGACGCATAGGATGTTCTTTATCCACAGTAGTGATTTTGTGACGCATAGGATGTTCTTTATCCACAGTAGTGATTTTGTGACGCATAGGATGTTCTTTATCCACATTAAGGATTTCGTGACGCACAGGATGTTCTTTATCCACAGTAGTGATTTTGTGACGCATATGATGTTCTTTATCCACATTAAGGATTTCGTGACGCATAGGATGTTCTTTATCCACATTAAGGATTTCGTGACGCATAGGATGTTCTTTATCCACATTAAGGATTTCGTGACGCATAGGATGTTCTTTATCCACATTAAGGATTTCGTGACGCATAGGATGTTCTTTATCCACATTAAGGATTTTGTGACGCATATGATGTTCTTTATCCACAGTTAGGATTTTGTGACGCATAGGATGTTCTTTATCCACATTAAGGATTTCGTGACGCATAGGATGTTCTTTATCCACATTAAGGATTTCTTGACGCATAGGATGTTCTTTATCCACATTAAGGATTTCGTGACGCATAGGATGTTCTTTATCCACATTAAGGATTTCGTGACGCATAGGATGTTCTTTATCCACATTAAGGATGTCGTGACGCATAGGATGTTCTTTATCCATATTAAGGATGTCGTGACGTATAGGATGTTCTTTATCCACATTTATTTGAAGGTTCTCACTTGCATGGTAATACTGTATTCTATGTTCTGTCGTTGGACAGTCGTGCAAGTATTGCATAACCCTAGCTGATGTGTCCCTTGCGCATCCCAGAACAATTCGCATAGCTACATTATGTATTTTGTCCAGGCATCCAACCTGAGTCTGGCTGAGCGCCAGAATTGCCAGCGCATACTCCACCAATAATCCCTGGTACAAAATAAAAAGGTAACATCTGCCCAAACTGAACAGCAGCCGTAACCTTTCTTGCTGCCAATCCTTTAGCTGACCTTGTGATGATGCCATCATGTTCCATGAAGCTCAGACTTCTATCACAAAGCACCCTCAGATACTTCATTGTACTAGTTCTTTCACGCATGACACCCCCCCCCCCCCCCACCCAACGAGAAACAAGGCGTGGGAGTATTTACAATGTGATTATTCACACATGTGCGCTGGTGATAACCTTCAGTTTTAGATATAACATTCTCTCCTCCTCCCCCCAACCCCCAGACTGACTGTTGTTACTATTTCCAACAATTTATAATACCATATTTATTCTCAACATCAGATTTGTCTATTGTAATCTCAACATCAGATTTATCTATTGTAATCTCAACATCAGATTTAACAACAATAATCATAACATTAAATTTGCCAGTCTTAATATTTCGTTTCTATGTTCATTCGAGTTTTTAAATAGCTTTTCATTAAATTTTCAGTTCATCTTTTATACCGTGACGATAATTAATTTCTTTTTACGATATTGTTTCGTTAATTTGATTTATCAATGTAGCGTTTTTTCGTGATTACTACATAATTAATGATCACATTTGGCGGTTTCTTGCAGTACACTAACCCAATCAACCCGATCTGGTTATATTGGCATGTCGTCGTCTCTGGCAGGAGCGTTGGTAGATAATATCACATTCCAAAACTATCGTCAGTGCCTTCACTGACATGAGGAAGATATTCATATCTAAACAAATTACAAACAAGCTAAACATGAGAATTATAAAATGTTACACCTATTCTACATAATTGTATGGCACAGAAACATGGATACTAAATAAACAAGTAGAAGACAAAATTGATGTCTTTTAGATGTTGGTATATATGAGAATAGGGAGAACATCATGGATAGTGAAGAACACAGATAAAGCGGTGCTAAAAACTTTTAATATGAAGAAAGAACTACTAAGAGAAATAAAAATCAGGCAAATAAAATATTTTGGACACATTAATAGACATGACACCTTATTGAAGATCTTACTTGTGGGTAAAGACAAAGGGAAGCGAGCAAGAGGTAGGCAGAGATACAAGTGGGAGAGTAACATCACACGATGGACAGGTTACATCGTCATTCAATCATGTGACGATTAACAGCAAAAACAGAGAAAATAATAGATAAACGTTGAATCAAAGTATGGCTTCAATAATGTGTGGTATCAAAGTATGGCTTCAATAATGTGTGGTATCAAAGACAAAATAGTAGGCCTACCGACAGGAAAATGCGGAAAATTTTCTCAGTTGACGCAAGTCTTCGAAATGCCCCCCCCCCTCCCAGTTCCTCCCCCCAATGTTTTTATGTCGTTCCTGACGATGTATTTCGATTAGTGCCGCCTGATGCGATCAACTCTCTGCATCATAGCACGGCACAGCCCTGCGTAACGAGCCAGAAATAACAGATAGACCTACATATTAAACTGGATATATTTTAACATATAACATTGGAATAGCTCAGAAACGGAGAGAATGGATTTCAAACTATTCATGTTTATTTACATCTCTAGTCGGTGGAGAAAACTCACATCTCGTGAGGAAAACAAGTCAGTCGCTCGCAATCCCCGAGGGATGTAAACTACAGACATACGATGACAGGGTGAAAAGTAATGCAAGTTCACAGACAACTTGCAAATAGCACTAAAATATTGGAGCGAAAAATTAAAGATGACAACAACGATGTTATAGAACTATTAATCAGTACTTTATTTTTGTTGCCCGTAGCCATCTCTGTGGATAATTTTTCTTTTGTGGCCCCTACTGATGCCTTAAAAATATCATTGACATTCTTGACAGGTAACCAAGGTTACTTACGTTTCATCGTCTCATATATATATATATATATATATATATATATATATATATATATATATATATATATATATATATATATATATATATAGTTCTTTATAGCTCCTATAGATATATCCTATAGAAGTTATACACTCTCCCTCCTAGACGGGTCTGTGCCTCTATCTCTCCAATTTACAAATTTGTATTCATGGAAACCCTACAAATTTCGGTTCTATCACATATGTAGTGCCTACCTTAAACACTTTTTTAAGTAAATTGTGCCGAAGCCAAACCCTCATTTCAGTAGTTTGCGACGTCACTATGCTGGTTCATTCTTAGTTACACAATGGCTTCCATAATCACGCCGAACTTGCATTCGACCGATAAAAATGCGAGCAGTATGTTACAGATGTGAGGAGTGATCCCGGAAGAAAAAATATACGCATAGACACATGATATGACATTAGCCTAGGAAATCAAAATGACAGATTTCGTGGGGCAATCTAGGCTACAGACGAGCGTTAAACTATTGTACTATAAAAAGTTAGCATTTACTAACCCTTCCTAACCCCGTTCTGTTCCCACCTCACAATTCGCCTAATATATTCATAAAAACTTCCTAAATAAATTAAGTGGCATGCTATAACATTAGCCTACTACGTTAAGGGAAGGGATCATTAAAAGTGCTATATAAACAGGCAGACAAACAGACAGCCATACATACAGACAGATAGATAGGAGACGCTCACATTTACGTATAGCAAATATACATTCTATATTCACCGAAATCACAGCCAAGCTGTAAACCATACAATGCAATCCGTTCTCTGGACTACATTCTGCTAATATGTAGGGGATTTAGAACGAACGATGCAGTTGTGTACAACTTTCTACCTAGAATATATTCACCAAAAAGTTTCTCCATTTAAATCACCTTCACATATATTTCTCATAGACTATATTAACCATTCTTGTTTCTGTAACTTTATTTCATCCATTAAAAAATATTCCAATCCACTTTTCCTATATTCAGCATGAACTTCTTGCAAATCATACGCCATATGAAATGAAGCAGACGAGTGTAAGTTTCTTACCGGAAATTTGAGTTCCGCATGCGCAGTACAGATAAAAGATTGCAAAAAAGTCGTAGCGGCGAAGATAAACCCAATAATGAGACAAGACAACGAATTAAAATAAAATAAAAATACAGGAGAAAATAACAGAGGTATCTGATATACAATGATTGTATCTACCAGTACAGGATTTCGGATTTAATGGGGTGGAGGTTCCTAAGGCAATCGAAATCTCAAGGCTACTCACAAATAATAATATGAAATATTATTTCGCAGTTCTGTTGTAAACTAGCAGTCCAACCAATATGCGGAAACCTCAGTGGTTGTTCTAGAGTCGCGATCCACAAATGGGATCACAAGGAGCTTCTGTGGGATCCCCAAATTGAAACATTTAACAAATAAACATTGATTTTAATTTGATGGATATCTTGTAGTTTTAGCGGTATTATAATTGTAAAATATCCAGTATAAATTTTTTTAAATAAATAATTTAAAAAGAAACTTTCGTTACTGCACGTTTTCCTGTGAAGGAGCGCAGGGAGGTTTACTATGGGCTGTGGAAATGAAGGCTGCTTTGCTATAGCAGGCGCTGCGACAAGTACAGAAAGGATTTTAACCTCTGAAAGTAAAACAATTTCTGTCCAAAGCAGGGAAACCTAGGACCTCAAAGGTCTGAAGACGGCGCTTTAGCCACACGGCCACACTCGACTCGAGTATAAGCTATACAAATGCGAGTAGTTGTAAAGTTTATGTTCTTAATAGAACCATTAAAAAAATTGTAAATAGATTAAATTTTGAGAATATTATGAGGTTAGCATTAACGAAAATATATCAGAGAGTTGTGAATCTTGTTTAAGAGTGACGTATTCAATCATCGCTTTAAATACGTTATAGTTTCCTAAGGTAAAATTATATTGAATTTTGCAGAAACTTTTCCCCCGTTTATTTTCTTTTACCCCATTTGCCCTATTATGTGCGAAATTCCCTTATTTGGATGCGAAACGTGGTGACCTTATTTTGACCAATTAAATTTCAATGGGTGTGGTTTTACCAAAATTTTGGCTAAATTCCTAGTACCAAAATTCTTGTTCTGTTTTTTTTCCTTATATACGAGTTTGATGTAACGGAATTGAACTCCGTTCAACAGTATCGAGTTAGATGTAAAGTCATTAACGAGGTATCCACTCTGAGACAAACACTTGATAGATGTGAATGAAGATACAAGAATCAAAATAAGAGATGAGAATTTGATAACTTACAAGTTTGTCATTAGCATTGTCCTGGAGACAGATATCTGGGAACTGATCGTCCCGAGTCCAGGCGGCAGATAAGGTCACGTCAAGTGAGACGCCTTTGGGGAAATCCACGAGACACGCGCACTATTTTGGATAGGGTTAATAATGAGAATGTAAAGTCTGAACTAAGATTGGGCAAATTTGTATTTTCAGAACTCTCGTGTTTGCTGGTGATGTCCTCATAATTGTTAACACAGGGAACATTTGCACTGTAAATTGCTAGTTCATGGAACATTTGCATTGTGAATTCAGGGTGTCTATAAAGACGACGAACACTCATTTACACTGGTGGTGACCACTACATTACATGAATTGTGGGTATTAAGTGCAAATATGTATGACATCATCAACCTACAACTTTTATTTTAAAAAACATTACTGCTCATGTCAAGCGCATATTGGAAAAATTGATTCGTAGAATGACACAGCAATTTCTTGGTCAGCGAATACAAGCTCACTCTGTAACTAACAGCAATCTGCTGAATGACGCACTACACAGGAACATGGACATACACAACATTCAATGACGTCATATTGAGAACATATATTTCATTTGAACTCTGTGCACAACAACTGTACAGACATACTATACTATTCGTTTGATTATTTGTCGTTTGATTTTAAGATTTTTCAGAGGCATCTATTCTCGAAGGCAGCTAACTTCTTATCCATTATGGCGGTAGGTTTCCAACTTTTACATCCATATGTCAATGGTGGAATCACACTTGCATTGAAAAGTCACAGTTTGATGTGTTTACTTGCGATCTTCGATCTCCAGATGTTTGAAAGTTTGTTAAAGGCGTTGTAGGCGAGAGCGATTCGAGTCTTGATGTCTGAGTTGTATCACCGTCTACTGTTATATTGCTTACCAAATATACGAAATTTGAAACGTTATCTAGCATATTGTCATCTAGTTTAATTGATTCTGTCAGGCTGGTAAAGTTCATGATTTTCGTTTTATGTGTGTTTATTTGAAGGCATATCTGTTGTGCACAAAATGTGAGTCTTTCTGTTTTTTTCTTGGAGATCTTGGTGTGTTGAACTCAGGAGAGCAATGGGTAATATGGGATGTTAAATATACCGTTCCTGGTGATGGGTCAACAAATGGGTCAACAAATCATCTGATGAAACTCTATATAGAATTTGTTCCATAAGAGAATGAGTAGGTATATATATAGAATTTGCTTTGGCCCAGCCCTTGCTGTATAATGTATTTTGTACCGGGTCTTGCAAATGTTGCGAAGAACTGAACTGAGATATAAATTGCTTATAATCAGACGATAGGTCAAGGTGGAATATGTCACGCAGACGATTTCAATAAATTGCTTATAATCAGACGATAGGTCAAGGTGGAATATGTCACGCAGACGATTTCAATTAGAAAAGTGTTAAATCGTTTCAAAACATTTATCTCTGCAAAAATTTGACTCCTACTTATGACAAAAAATATAACTTGGCAATAATTTGACTCCTACTTATGACAAAACATATAACTTGGCAATAATTTGACTCCTACTTATGACAAAACATATAACTTGGCAATAATTTGACTCCTACTTATGACAAAAAATATAACTTGGCAATAATTTGACTCCTACTTATGACAAAACATATAACTTGGCAATAATTTGACTCCTACTTATGACAAAACATATAACTTGGCAATAATTTGACTCCTACTTATGACAAAACATATAACTTGGCAATAATTTGACTACTGCTTATGACAAAAAATATAACTTGGCAATAATTTGACTCCTACTTATGACAAAACATATAACTTGGCAATAATTTAACTCCTACTTATGACAAAACATATAACTTGGCAATAATTTGACTACTGCTTATGACAAAACATATAACTTGGCAATAATTTGACTCCTACTTATGACAAAACATATAACTTGGCAATAATTTGACTACTGCTTATGACAAAACATATAACTTGGCAATAATTTGACTCCTACTTATGACAAAACATATAACTTGGCAATAATTTGACTCCTACTTATGACAAAACATATAACTTGGCAATAATTTGACTCCTACTTATGACAAAACATATAACTTGGCAATAATTTGACTCCTACTTATGACAAAACATATAACTTGGCAATAATTTGACTCCTACTTATGACAAAACATATAACTTGGCAATAATTTGACTACTACTTATGACAAAAAATATAACTTGGCAATAATTTGACTACTGCTTATGACAAAACATATAACTTGGCAATAATTTGACTCCTACTTATGACAAAACATATAACTTGGCAATAATTTGACTCCTACTTATGACAAAAAATATAACTTGGCAATAATTTGACTCCTACTTATGACAAAACATATAACTTGGCAATAATTTGACTCCTACTTATGACAAAAAATATAACTTGGTAATAATTTGACTCCTACTTATGACAAAACATATAACTTGGCAATAATTTGACTCCTACTTATGACAAAACATATAACTTGGCAATAATTTGACTCCTACTTATGACAAAACATATAACTTGGCAATAATTTGACTCCTACTTATGACAAAACATATAACTTGGCAATAATTTGACTCCTACTTATGACAAAACATATAACTTGGCAATAATTTGACTCCTACTTATGACAAAACATATAACTTGGCAATAATTTGACTCCTACTTATGACAAAACATATAACTTGGCAATAATTTGACTCCTACTTATGACAAAACATATAACTTGGCAATAATTTGACTACTGCTTATGACAAAACATATAACTTGGCAATAATTTGACTCCTACTTATGACAAAACATATAACTTGGCAATAATTTGACTACTGCTTATGACAAAACATATAACTTGGCAATAATTTGACTCCTACTTATGACAAAACATATAACTTGGCAATAATTTGACTCCTACTTATGACAAAACATATAACTTGGCAATAATTTGACTCCTACTTATGACAAAACATATAACTTGGCAATAATTTGACTCCTACTTATGACAAAACATATAACTTGGCAATAATTTGACTCCTACTTATGACAAAACATATAACTTGGCAATAATTTGACTACTACTTATGACAAAAAATATAACTTGGCAATAATTTGACTCCTACTTATGACAAAACATATAACTTGGCAATAATTTGACTACTACTTATGACAAAAAAATATAACTTGGCAATAATTTGACTCTTACTTATGACAAAACATATAACTTGGCAATAATTTGACTCCTACTTATGACAAAACATATAACTTGGCAATAATTTGACTACTACTTATGACAAAAAATATAACTTGGCAATAATTTGACTCCTACTTATGACAAAACATATAACTTGGCAATAATTTGACTACTACTTATGACAAAAAATATAACTTGGCAATAATTTGACTCCTACTTATGACAAAACATATAACTTGGCAATAATTTGACTCCTACTTATGACAAAACATATAACTTGGCAATAATTTGACTACTGCTTATGACAAAACATATAACTTGGCAATAATTTGACTCCTACTTATGACAAAACATATAACTTGGCAATAATTTGACTCCTACTTATGACAAAACATATAACTTGGCAATAATTTGACTCCTACTTATGACAAAACATATAACTTGGCAATAATTTGACTCCTACTTATGACAAAACATATAACTTGGCAATAATTTGACTCCTACTTATGACAAAACATATAACTTGGCAATAATTTGACTACTACTTATGACAAAAAATATAACTTGGCAATAATTTGACTCCTACTTATGACAAAACATATAACTTGGCAATAATTTGACTACTACTTATGACAAAAAAATATAACTTGGCAATAATTTGACTCTTACTTATGACAAAACATATAACTTGGCAATAATTTGACTCCTACTTATGACAAAACATATAACTTGGCAATAATTTGACTACTACTTATGACAAAAAATATAACTTTGCAATAATTTGACTCCTACTTATGACAAAACATATAACTTGGCAATAATTTGACTACTACTTATGACAAAAAATATAACTTGGCAATAATTTGACTCCTACTTATGACAAAACATATAACTTGGCAATAATTTGACTACTACTTATGACAAAAAATATAACTTGGCAATAATTTGACTCCTACTTATGACAAAACATATAACTTGGCAATAATTTGACTACTACTTATGACAAAAAAATATAACTTGGCAATAATTTGACTCTTACTTATGACAAAACATATAACTTGGCAATAATTTGACTCCTACTTATGACAAAACATATAACTTGGCAATAATTTGACTACTACTTATGACAAAAAATATAACTTGGCAATAATTTGACTCCTACTTATGACAAAACATATAACTTGGCAATAATTTGACTACTACTTATGACAAAAAATATAACTTGGCAATAATTTGACTCCTACTTATGACAAAACATATAACTTGGCAATAATTTGACTACTACTTATGACAAAAATTATAACTTGGCAATAATTTGACTACTACTTATGACAAAAAATATAACTTGGCAATAATTTGACTCCTACTTATGACAAAACATATAACTTGGCAATAATTTGACTCCTACTTATGACAAAACATATAACTTGGCAATAATTTGACTACTACTTATGACAAAAAATATAACTTGGCAATAATTTGACTACTACTTATGACAAAACATATAACTTGGCAATAATTTGACTACTACTTATGACAAAAAATATAACTTGGCAATAATTTGACTCCTACTTATGACAAAACATATAACTTGGCAATAATTTGACTCCTACTTATGACAAAACATATAACTTGGCAATAATTTGACTCCTACTTATGACAAAACATATAACTTGGCAATAATTTGACTCCTACTTATGACAAAACATATAACTTGGCAATAATTTGACTACTGCTTATGACAAAACATATAACTTGGCAATAATTTGACTCCTACTTATGACAAAACATATAACTTGGCAATAATTTGACTCCTACTTATGACAAAAAATATAACTTGGCAATAATTTGACTCCTACTTATGACAAAACATATAACTTGGCAATAATTTGACTCCTACTTATGACAAAAAATATAACTTGGCAATAATTTGACTCCTACTTATGACAAAACATATAACTTGGCAATAATTTGACTCCTACTTATGACAAAACATATAACTTGGCAATAATTTGACTCCTACTTATGACAAAACATATAACTTGGCAATAATTTGACTCCTACTTATGACAAAACATATAACGTGGCAATAATTTGACTCCTACTTATGACAAAACATATAACTTGGCAATAATTTGACTCCTACTTATGACAAAACATATAACTTGGCAATAATTTGACTCCTACTTATGACAAAACATATAACTTGGCAATAATTTGACTACTGCTTATGAAACAGCATGTGTAACCTAATAATCATAATGTCCATATACACAATTTAATAAAGTAAAAATGATAGAAACATAAACGATAAAATCAGAACACATTGCCAGTCTTGACCAATAATAGAGAACTAAAACGACTTACTAGTTTCGAATACCTTTATTCTTTCGTATAAACAGCTGGGATTGCTATAATAAGTCAGACAGAGATTGATCATGGCATTAAATATATTGATTTAAATATACTGATATAGATATACTGATATAGATATACTGATATAGATACACGGATACACATAACTTTAGCTTGGTGTTTCTTCCTAGATCTTTTGATTTCCAGATATTAGTTAGTTTAGAGAATATACTAACCGCAACTGCTATGCGTGTATTTCTTTCTTTCATTGAGTCTCCGCCAACAAACATTCGACTTCCCAGGTAATTAAAGTTGCAGAGTTCTCCTAGTATTTGCTTGTTTACTGGCATGTTATTTCTCAAATATATTTGTATGTACTTCAGATGTTGAAACTTAAGTATACAGATATACCGATAACAGATATACCGATAACAGATATTCCGATACAGATATACCGATACAGATATTTACTGATACAAATCTCACAACTCATAAATATTATAAATTTTATCACAACTCAGGATTTATTATGCAGATGGTAAAAGAGTTAAACACAGATAAAAGAGGAGACTGAGAGAAGAGTAAATAATTAGTAGAGATAAAACAAAAAAATTTAAAAGGAGATATTTTTAAATAAAGAGGCAGAAAGAGATAGATAAATATAGGAGAATGGATGAATGGATGAAAAATGATATCAGCTGGAACAAAAATAGAGAATGAAGTGTCCACTAAGGTTAGATTTTAATGTGGCTCCAATTAACTATTTCTATAAAAAAAAACACCACACACACAGAAGATGGATGTGTGGGGATATTTGCGCATATAAACTGTGACCTAACACAATTCCATTCTCTGGACTACGTCCTGCTTGAAATCTAATAGGACTATTGTCCTGCTACAGGAGAGAGCCAGCAGGAGTTTGAGAATGAACGCTGAAGAAGAAGACGATAATATGAATTGACTTATCCATATATATTTTTAACCCCCGCAACAGTTTAAGTCAATTTTCTGCACTGACATGCGCAGTCGTGTCATAGTTATCACGTATTTCGCGACTCGTGTAAGCATGAAATCTAGCCAATTTACTGATTAAGACACTTATCGATTTTAACGCCTAACTGTAGCTAAAGACCACGGGGTTAAGGAAATCTCGTTTTTTTAAAGACTGGTTGAGTATGTGTTAGTTTAGACAAGAGAGTAGGAGAGTACTGGAAGTGCGTGATTTCGATCGTGTGTTAGGGTAAGGAGAGGGTGTGAACGTAATTTCCTAAAGAAAATTTCAGAAATAGGCTACTTTTGAGTAGGGAAAAGAAATAGTTACTACGCCTTGTAACATTCTTTCAAGGTGGAATCTGTCATGTGTCTTTTATAGATTGTTGTCCTCACTGCCACCCTGTAAGCCTCTCGGTTCTATCCACGTTATCCAGCCTCTTTCAGTGTCATGTTCAGAAGGTTTTCGGTGGTCTTTGTCCATCTTCATTCTTTGTCTGCCACTTGTTCTCTTTCCCAGCAAGAGACCCAGAGCCCAGCAAGAGACCCAGAGCCCAGCAAGATACCCAGAGCCCAGCAAGATACCCAGAGCCCAGCAAGATACCCAGAGTCCAGCAAGAGACCCGTTAGGGTCGTAAGGTAACACATTGAATGCAACAACAACACACACAGTCATCAAGCGATTTCTATTTCAACGGTGGAAATAAACGAAGATTTCGAAAGAAACAAAAGAAACATTTTCAACAACGGAACTATTTTGACCTATCCCTTCCTTAATGCTATCTGCTTATGCTTTTCTTTGTCTTCCTCCGATTCTTTCATCTTCGGCCGTTCCTTGTGGAACCGTTTTTGAAAAAAAAGTCATGTCGACATACATGTCCAAACCATGCAAGTTTTAGTGGTTTAACTATTGAAAGAAATGATTTTTGTATACCTGTATACCTCTCTATTTGATTTCCTACGTACACATTTGTCTTATGCTTTCTTTCAGTGATTCCTTGAAATCGTCTGTAACATCTGTATTCATTATACGGTAATCGTCTCTCCAAATCCGCAGTGAGTGTTCAGCTATCACAACGATACTCATGAACAGTTCACTGCGACAGGGTTGTGACTCTTCATCAGGACAAACAAACGACCACAATAAAACAAATCTTACATGGAGACAAATAGGGTTACAATAAGGAGGAGAGGAGGACAATAGCAGGTAGGTAATGGAGGAAGCAAAGATGTGGAAGCATGACAGGTGAGAAAAACGTATGTGGAGAAGTTAGTAGTAACTAGGGTGGAGAAAGTAGACTGAAGAAGATTTGTTTTATTGTGGTCGTTTGTTTGTCCTGATGAAGTCCTGATTATAGTGGAAACGTCGTCTGTCCCTGTATCTCGTTGTTAGGTTGTTTTATGTTGTATTTTGTAACACACCTACCTATTTTTATATATCTTGACATTTGCCCAGTGTTATCCCAGCTACCTACTTCCTGTTTAGGTTTGTTACCCTACATTGGAAGATTTATCCCCGGGGTTTTGACCCTGATGCCAATGATGTCCGAGTCGCGCATTCTAGCCCTTCGCCACAGAGCGGGAATGTTATTGTACCACACACTAATTATGAACTTCCTTAGACAGACGTTATTGGATGTTTTCTATGTCAATATTCTGTCATGTATCTCTACCCTATACCCCCCCCCCTTTCAGGAGACCTTTGTACGTAACATTATATGTCGCTGCATTACTTCTACTTTGAATAGAATAACCGCTCTGAAGAAACCTTCATTGCACATATAAAGCCTTCATTGCACATATAAAGCCTCCATTGCACATATAAAGCCTTCATTGCACAAATAAAGCCTTCATTGTACATATAAAGCCTTCATTGCACATATGAAACCTTCATTGCACATGTGAAACCTTCATTGCACATGTGAAACCTTCATTGCACATATGAAACCTTCATTGCACATGTGAAACCTTCATTGCACATATGAAACCTTCATTGCACATGTGAAACCTTCATTGCACATATGAAACCTTCATTGCACATGTGTAACCTTCATTGCACATATGAAACCTTCATTGCACATATGAAACCTTCATTGCACATGTGTAACCTTCATTGCACATATGAAACCTTCATCGCACATATGAAACCTTCATTGCACATATGAAACCTTCATTGCACATATGAAACCTTCATTGCACATATGAAACAAGAATCTCGTCGCTATTAATTTTTCTTCCAATTGTACATTCTTTGTGGCGTTGGTTATCATGTCTTTCCACGGCCGTTTATTTCATGTGCTGTCAATAGTTACCGAAACCAATGTTCTCCCATGCTACAATGTTAGGTTGTCAAGCAACTTCTCTCTTAGACTTCCCCTACTTCTCTTGCTCTTCAACTTGCCAGTTGTTACAATGTGTTCCATCTTTTCTCTTCCAGTGATTTGTCCAAAAAAATGTGAACTGTGTCTTTCTGATGCCGGTAAGCAGCTCTCTTGTGGAATTAACTCTGTTTAAGATATCTTCATTCCTTGTTATCTGTCTATGGTGTTCTTAACATTCTTCTATAAAGCAACATCTCTGCTGCCTCAATATAATTGTTCACATTTCTGTTAAGTGTCCAAGATTCACTCCTGCTACAAAGGAGATCCAGCGGGAGTTTGAGAATGAACGCCGAAGAAGAAGAAAAAGAATATGCTTGGAACAGGAAGACAGACATTATTCTACCAACAGCGCAACTATTTCCCATTTTAAACAAAGTTCAGTTCTTGTCATAACTCAGCTAACATCCCAGTAGATCTGAAGAGTCATCGTCGACTATGACGGTCGAACAACACTTTCAATATTTCTCCCATTTACCATTCTATAATTCAATGTTTTACAACCTTCATACAATGTAGAACTCAAATGTGTTCATGTGACTATTTTTTAGAACCGCTGATTTTGTTTTTAATTCAGAAATGTCGAAACTATTAGAAAACCGAATGATTAACTTGACGAAGATATACAGCATCGTCGCCAGTTGAAACACATGACTTGATCAATACGTAAACAGTCAAATACAATTTTTATAAACATGGAATTTACAAATCAATGCGCTGCATCAAACTGAACACACATTTCTTGGACGGAGCGTACCCCAGACAGAAATATGTGCTGGAATCACGTGTAGACTTTGGTATACAAGAAGTTCAACGTTTGAGAAAAATGTTGAATTAATTTTTATTGGTTATTCGTCCATCATAAGTGATGTTTCAGTTAGAGTGACGTCCTTGACTATGAGTTCGTAATTGGCTAACAAACCCTATACTTGTCGCAATTATGCTCGGGCATTTTGTGCATTTGATGGTCACTTTAGATGGTGTTTGGTCTACCCGTGACTTTTTAGCTACCCTTCGTTTTTGAGCTATTACCTTTCTCTTCTTTTCACAAGATATTCATCCTTGATTTGACTGTAGAGAGTGTAGAGAGTCATGTAGAGCGTGTAGAGAGTCATGTAGAGCGTCTTGTAGAGAGTCATGTAGGGCGTCGTGTAGTGTCATGTAGGGCGTCGTGTAGAGTCATGTAGAGAGTCATGTAGAGCGTCGTGTAGAGAGTCATGTAGAGCGTCGTGTAGAGAGTCATGTAGGGCGTCGTGTAGTCATGTAGAGCGTCGTGTAGAGAGTCATGTAGAGAGTCATGTAGAGAGTCATGTAGAGCGTCGTGTAGAGAGTCATGTAGAGCGTCGTGTAGAGAGTCACGTAGAGCGTCGTGTAGAGAGTCATGTAGAGAGTCATGTAGATCGTTGTGTAGAGAGTCGTGTAGAGAGTCATGTAGAGAGTCATGTAGAGAGTCGTGTAGAGCGTCAAGTAGAGAGTCCTGTAGAGCGTCGTGTAGAGAGTCATGTAGAGAGTCATGTAGATAGTCATGTAGAGCGTCGTGTTGAGAGTCATGTAGAGAGTCATGTAGAGAGTCATGTAGATAGTCATGTAGAGCGTCGTGTTGAGAGTCATGTAGAGAGTCATGTAGAGCGTTGTGTAGAGAGTTATGTAGAGCGTTGTGTAGAGAGTCATGTAGAGAGTCATGTAGAGCGTCGTGTAGAGAATCATGTAGAGCGTCGTGTAGAGAGTCATGTAGAGCGTCGTGTAGAGAGTCATGTAGAGAGTCATGTAGAGCGTCGTGTAGAGAGTCATGTAGAGAGTCATGTAGAGATTCATGGAAAGCGTCGTGTAGAGAGTCATGTAAAGCGTCTTTTAGAGCGTTGTGTAGAGAGAGACACACGTGTGTGTGGGTGTGTGTGGGTGTGTGTGTGGGTGTGTGTGGGTGCGTGTGTGTGTGTGTGTGTGTGCGTGCGCGCAGACCTTCTTGGAAAAGGAAGAAAACAAAGAGGTTCTGGAAACACTGATTATGCCAATAGAACTATTACAGGAAATACAAATTTTAAAAAACAAAAACTACACGGGAAGGTCAAATAGTGTGACTGTAGACGTTGGTAGGACGAACCCTTGGATCCACAGGACTGTTTATTCGACATGATACTCGTCTTAATTCACGTTTAAAACATCTCGTCTGCATCATCTTCTAAACCATTTTCATTACATCTACTACCATCTTCTATTTCTCTGTATAATCTCTACTACTATCTTCTATTTCTCTGTATAACCTCTACCATCTTCTATTTCTCTGTATAACCTCTACTATCTTCTATTTCTCTGTATAACATCTACTATCTTCTATTTCTCTGTATAACATCTACTATCTTATATTTCTCTGTATAACCTCTAGGATCTTCTATTTCTCTGTATAATATCTACTATCTTCTATTTCTCTGTATAACATCTACCATCTTCTATTTGTCTGTATAACCTCTACTACCATCTTCTATTTCTCTGTATAACCTCTACTATCTTCTATTTCTCTGTATAATATCTACTATCTTCTATTTCTCTGTATAACATCTACCATCTTCTATTTCTCTGTATAACCTCTACTATCTTCTATTTCTCTGTATAACATCTACTATCTTCTATTTCTCTGTATAACATCTACTATCTTCTATTTCTCTGTATAACCTCTAGGATCTTCTATTTCTCTGTATAATATCTACTACCATCTTCTATTTCTCTGTATAACATCTACCATCTTCTATTTGTCTGTATAACCTCTACCATCTTCTATTTCTCTGTATAACCTCTACCATCTTCTATTTCTCTGTATGCCGCTGACAACTTGTTCGCTATATGACAAGATGTATTGAGCACGTCCCGATAATGGTGGATTACAAATAACATTTAATTGACATTTGCTTGCATCAGGTCCGGTCATTTTACTCCCGGGAAGAAATGTAGGTTAATACATCCGTCTGACATTTCACCTAGTGGTCAGCTATTAGGTATAGTTTTGTTTTCGGGGGAGGATGGAGAGGAGTGGTGCATGGGAAGATAATGTTTTATGAACTAAGATTTTGCACCATATTAACCATGTACACGTATTACCCATGTACACATATTACCACTGTACACATGTAATAATCATGTACACATATTACCCCTGTACACATGTAATAATCCTGTACACATATTATCCATGAACACATATTACTTACCCATGTACACATACGCATATATATATAAGAAAAATAATCATACAGCATACGAGATTCGAGTCAGGTCCGCTCAGATGGCACCTACACACCTCGAAACTTGAGTCAACACGTTTTCCTTTTTCGACCACAAAGCATCGCTAAGAAATGCGCGATTTTAGTCGAGACTTCCAATGTGTATATTCTTAAGCTACTATGTATACGGATCTGTCCAACAACACACATACAACAGTGACATACACACATACAACAGTGACATACACACATACACAAGTGACATACACACGCTACACTGTATGTATATTCCTGGAGAATCACAATACGTTTAACATCAGCATGTTCCAGAAGACATCGGTGATACAAGGACCAGTTTCGTCTGCTTGTAAACATAGGTAACAGACAAATATAAACAACACATAAAGATAAAAAACACAATTATAAATAGCAGATATACATAACAAACAGATAAGCATAAATAACACAAATAAATATTAATAACACACGTAAACATAAATAACACACTTAAACATAAATAACACACATAAACATTAATAACACACGTAAACATAAATAACACACGTAAACATAAATAACACACATAAACATAAATAACACATAAACATAAATAACACACATAAACATAAATAACACACGTAAACATAAATAACACACGGAAACATAAATAACACACGTAAACATAAATAACACACATAAACATAAATAACACATAAACATAAATAACACACATAAACATAAATAACACATAAACATAAATAACACACATAAACATAAATAACACACATAAACATAAATAACACATAAACATAAATAAAACACGTAAACATAAATAACACACAGAAACATAAATAACACACATAAACATAAATAACACACATAAACATAAATAACACACGTAAACATAAATAACACACATAAACATAAATAACACACGTAAACATAAATAACACACATAAACATAGTTGCTTCAGCAAGCCCCGTTTGCTGTTTATGATTTTTCTTGAATAACATTTTCTGTATATTCCCACATATTATACTGTTCATACAACACATACAACACATACAACACATACAACACATACAACACATACAACACATACAACAGCATGGACATCTTAAGATGATGTTCATGTGTAAGTCCAGTCTTATCAACAAGATATTCATTTATAATAAAAGTTCAGTCTTCTCGAGATGTTTAGTTTAAGTTCAGACTTCTATAGAAAATGTTTAGTTGTAAGTTCAGACTTCTATAGAAAATGTTTAGTTGTAAGTTCAGACTTCTATAGAAAATGTTTAGTTGTAAGTTCAGACTTCTATAGAAAATGTTTAGTTGTAAGATTCATACTTCTATAGAAAATGTTTAGTTGTAAGTTCAGACTTCTATAGAAAATGTTTAGTTGTAAGATTCAGACTTGTTAAGAAAATATTTAGCTGTAAGATTCAGACGTGCCAAGAAAATATTTAGCTGTAAGATTCAGACTTCTCCAGAAAATATTTAGCTGTAAGATTCAGACTTGTCAAGAAAATATTTAGCTGTAAGATTCAGACTTGTCAAGAAAATATTTAGCTG
Source organism: Meghimatium bilineatum (assembly GCA_034231615.1). Taxonomy (NCBI): domain Eukaryota; kingdom Metazoa; phylum Mollusca; class Gastropoda; order Stylommatophora; family Philomycidae; genus Meghimatium; species Meghimatium bilineatum. The sequence continues at coordinate 52,986,701 of CM067313.1, forward strand.
TAAGATTCAGACTTGTCAAGAAAATATTTAGCTGTAAGATTCAGACTTGTTAAGAAAATGTTTAGTTGTAAGATTCAGACTTGTCAAGAAAATATTTAGTTGTAAGATTCAGACTTGCCAAGAAAATATTTAGTTGTAAGATTCAGACTTGCCAAGAAAATATTTAGTTGTAAGATTCAGACTTATCAAGATGTTCAGTAAGCTTCCTCTCTCTCCTGCATCATTTGTTCTCAAACTCCTACCTATTAGCAGAACATAGACTGGAGAAGGCTAATGGTTCCAGATTTTGAAATTCGCTGCGATATCTGCGCATATCCGATTTCAACTTTTTTTTTAAAAATCATTTTGACCCATCACAAAATGTGTAGCCAACCGTAGTTGTGTGATGTGGTATCAATTATACATCACGGTATTTCTATCACTTGCTCTGCAACTACGCTCCGGCCAGACATGCCATGCTTCTGCAGGGAAATAATCAAAATCAGCCTTTTAGGTCATGTTTACCACACGTTCATGGAATAACGCTGAGTGTTAAAGTCTTTTATAACAATGTGAATTAAAGTCTCCTATAACGCTGAGTATTAAAGTCTTGAGATATGCTGATGACACAGTACTGATAGCAGGAAGCGAACAAGAACTGCAAGCCCTAGTAGATAAAGTAGTGAAGGAAAGTGAAAACAAAGGCCTCAGTTTAAACAAGAAGAAAACAGAAATAATGGTTGTATCAAAGAGACATACACCACCAAGATGCAACATAATAATTAATAACACAAAATTGGCACAAGTTGAAAAAGTGAAATATCTTGACACCCTGTTAACATCAGAAGATAGATGCTCAAGTGAGATAAAGAGCCGAACAGCACAAGCCAAATCAGCATTCCACAAAATGAGAACCATTTTTTGCAATGAAAGTCTATCAATGCAGACCCGAATTCGGGTGCTGAGATGTTATATCGAACCAATTCTTTTTTATGGATGTGAAGCATGGACTATAAACAAGAAAGTTCAAAGGGAATTGGAGGCTACAGAAATATGGTTTCTGAGAAGAATGATCAAAATACCATGGACAGCCAAGAAAACTAAATCAGAGGTTCTCATTGATGCTGGCGTAAAAAGACCAATCATATCAAACATTAGAGGCAGACAGTCAAGGTTTCTAGGGCATGTGCTGAGAAGAACACAGCTTGAACACTTAATAACCACTGGAAAGATCAAAGGGAGAAGAGATAGGGGTCGACAAACAGAAAAGTTACTAGATGGGCTTGTATCGTGGCACGGTAGAAGCTCACCAACCGAGCTTATTGACAACGCAAGAGACAGAGAGTCGTGGAGAAACATGATCGCCTACGCCAGTCGGCATGGCACTTGATTGATTGATTAAAGTCTTCTATATCGCTGAATTTTGTAGTCGTCTCGGTCTGAGCCGAAACTGGAGACATCCTCTTCTTTCGTGGAGACAGTAAACACACGTTTCATCGCTTGCGAGTCTGGGGATTCTTCTTCAGCGTTCATTCTCAAACTCCTGCTGGATCTCTATTGCAGTAGGACAATGACCCTATTAGATTTCCAGTAGGATATAGTCCAGAGAATGGAAATGCGTTGTGTCGCCGTTTTATTTGCGCCAATGGCCCGACACAGCCGTCTTCGGCGGGAGTCTGGGGATTCAAATACAGAAAACAAGATCTGAAATCTCGTAAACTTCTATCTTACGAGATTATCGTGAATGCGATTTTAAGAGAATCCAGAAGTGCATACTCCACCATAGGGGAACCAGATGAAACAGTGCATACATCACGCTGTGGGGGGGGGTAGATGAAGAAGTGCATACATCACGCTGGGGGGGGGTAGATGAAGACGTGCATACATTCTGCTGTGGGGAACTAGATGGGCTCCAGGGCCGGCCCGAACAATTGTGGGGCCCTATGCGAAACGGATTGAGTGGGGCCCAGTCTGGGTAGGGATAAGGATAATAAGTGAAAATTAAGATTTTGTATTAGGAAATAAATTCGTCTTTGCATTTTATTCAATCTTGACTAAGTACAAAATCACGATCAAATTAACTTGACTTGACGAGCCTTGCGTGTAGCCAAGTCATGCTATCATCAAAATTCTGTTTCCTACACAGATCAAGCTCAGTAGCAAGAATTGCCAAATTGTTCAATCTATCTTCGTGAATTGTTGACTTCAAGTAATTCTTGATTAGTTTGTGGCGCGAGAAGCTTCTTTCGCCAGATGCCACAGTTACGGGTTTAATGGTCACAGTTATAATGGTTTAATTTAATAATTTACACCTAGAATTAGCGCGGCGCCTATGATAGTGTGGGGCCCACTGCGGCAGCCATGGTGTCTGAACTTCTCCATGGGCGTAGTGCTTAAGTCGGTTTGTGTTTACAAGGATGCTGATTGGGATCTGACTAGCTTCGTCTTGTTTAACAGGTAAATTTTTTTTCGAGTTCCTTTGGGATTCTAGTTTAAGGCTACGGAATTACGTGCTAAGAGTGATACTCTCGGCAAGCGACGTGTCGCTTTGCTGAGACGAACGGAGCACATGTGCGGTAACCTGAGTATAATTAAATCAACCTCTACATCATTTGGAAGCTGTTTGAAATTGTGCTGGACGTGACTGTTCTCTGGGAGTGTCGAGAATATGGTAAACATTTCGACCCATGCATAATTGGAGAGTCCCCATCTTAGCTTTCTGCCCCACCCATCCAAGTGGACGTCCTACAACATAATTGTGTTGCTATGGACACCTTTGAGAAATTCTTGTCATGGAAGCTGAAACTCACGATCCCCACTCTGCATTTTGCGAAAAGCTAGAAAAGTCACATACAAAAAAAATAACTTTAAAATTGTCCACCCTGAATAGGAGACTTCTCAGAGCATTGTACACAGCTGAGAGTTGGACTCTTCTCAACTTCTGGATATGAAATAGAAGCTCAAGAGAACCCACCACATTGCACATGGAAAGTAAGAGTTCGCTCCTGGTTATCAAAACAACAACACAGGACTGGAAAATGGGTCGAATTCATGCATTAACACATCCCATATGCTTACTGCAGTCAATACGCTCTACGAAGGTGAGAGAGAGATAGAGAGAGAGAGAGAGAGAGAATGAGAGATGGAAAGACGTTCACAATTCTGATTATCCGAATATTGACTCAGATATGAATGCACAACGTAAAACTGAATCAGAGATTGCAAAGGGAGATAATACTACTTCCAGGGGAGACAAAAAGCTGAATAATGTCTCCATTAATTAATCATTAAGGTTGAAAATTCTGAAGTTGAAAAGGGCAACATACTAATAAGCTTCATGCCATTTCCCTCTATGTGTGATATAATTTCTCTCATGTACATCAGTATTTTAGACGATATTAATACTCTCCTGTATTTTTTAATATAATTACATTTCGTCTACGACATTGACGTCCTGCTTTTGTCGCAGTCTGTATTCATTACCATGGAAACACTCCTGTCAATTTTGACTGTAATATTGTAATAGATTATAACAGAGTAGAGTCATCAAGTTGTCGATTGAATCATAACCAGCGGTGTCAATAATCAAATAATGTTGAAACATCAACAATTTAGAGTCAAATATAAATTGTAAGGGAATTATTAAGAAATGAGGGACACATTATTCGTGAAGTTTTACAATTGAGGGACACACTATTCGTGAAGTTTTACAACTGAGGGACACACTATTCGTGAAGTTTTACAATTGAGGGACACACTATTCGTTAAGTTTCATAATGGTGTTTTACTATTCTTGAATCAGATGTTTCGTCGTCTCCGCAATGCAGGTTGCCCTGAATAATCTCCAACACGCAAGTAAGTTGTTTATATACTGTGTGTCGTCTGCTAACCAATGAAAAGTACGGGAATAATTGACAATGACGTATGAAGGCTTGCTTTGATTATTTTCTAGAACTCTTTTGCCTCAAATTGTATATTATTCTGTTTATATATCTCTTCAAGACTCACATCTTATGTTAGAATCGGTGTTATGTAGGGCTCGCGACTAGTCCCCTGTCCCTTTCATCGAAGTATCACGCCAGCTGCAAAGAGTTGGGTCTACCCCTAAAAGTACCAAGCTCCGTAGCCCCTAGCGATAAATCCTCAAGGATAACAGAAAAATGTACTTTGTAAACAAGACGTGACGTGCGGGGTGTGAACCTTGGACCTCTTCAGCACACAGCGAACCGTTTAAGTTTCTTAACTACTACGTCAGACATTACTGAAAGATAAAAGAAACAAAAGTAATTACTAATGTAGCTCATAGTTACCTTTTCAGTGTCCGCCATGTTGATACATTTCCACAACAATGAACTTGTTACTTGTTATCACCAAACTTGAAGATAATTTCTTCCTGTAAAATCTTAATTGAGAATAGCGTTCTCTTCAACGGTCACTTCTGTGGATACACAATCCTCCTCTTTAGTCTGCGGTTACCTCACACAGAAGAACTCCATGGAACATTCTAGAAGTTGGAAGAGACCTCATTAGCGATACAGATGTTTAACATCTGCAGAATTGTGAAATCAAGTATGGGAGCTACTTATAGTTTCCTCATAGAGAATCAACGTAACTGGCACAATAACAAGAATTGAGATTTCTATACCACACTGGTGGAAATACGTGAATACGCAATACAGAGCTAATAGAGTTAAATTAATTCGGAAAATCAATTCTTTCTAAACTTAAATAGTTATATATTAACGCACTGCATGATCTTTCTGATGGGTATAAACGGATATAGATCTTTTAGTCGAGTCACTGCCTAGAACATTTATATTTTCATGAGTTAGAACATTAGTCGAGTCAATGACTAGAACATTTATAGTCTCATGAGTTAGAACATTAGTCGAGTCAATGACTAGAACATTTATGGTCTCATTAGCTAGAACATTAGTCAAGTCAATGACTAGAACATTAATAGTCTCATGAGTTAGAACATTAGTCGAGTCAATGACTAGAACATTTATAGTCTCATTAGCTAGAACATTAGAACATTAGTAAACATGCAGAAACAACCCACATCAGAATCACATTTGCTCAAACTGGAGAGAACTGGTTTCTGCTATATACACCATATATAATTTGTTCCACAAACTAATTTGTAACATATAGATCATAACATAAACTAGATCATAACATAAACTAAATCATAACATAAACTAACTCATAACATAAACTAAATCATAACATAAACTAAATCTTAAAATAAATCATAACATAAACTAAATCATAACATAAACTAAAACATAAACTAAATCATAACAAACTAAATCATAACATAAACTAAATCATAACATAAACTAAAACATAAACTAAATCATAACATAAACTAAATCAGAAACTAAATCATAACATATACTAAATCATAAAATAATCATAACATAAACTAAATCATAACTAAATCATAACATAAACTAATTCATAACATAAACTAAATCATAACATAAGGACATATGTGGGTCATAAATACTGATCTATTAGTATTTGCAGTTTCATCAAATATTTATGTGCAATAATAACATCAGATGGAAGATGTTTTACAGAAAATATAGAATTGTCAAGGCAAAACTTTGTCAATAGAGATGGGAAACACGGTGCTCAGAAGTTATATAGAACCAATTCTCATGTGCTGCTGTGAATCTTGGACACTCAGCAGAATAATGACAAATTATATTGAGACAGCAGAGATGTGGTTCTATAGAAGAATGTTAAGAACACCATGGACAGTTAAAAAGTGAAATGAAGATTTTTGAAAGAAGTTAATTAAAAAAGAGAGCAACTTAACCACATCAGAAAGAGACGGTCCATATTATTAGAAAAGGAAAGATGTAACACATTGCAACGCCTGTGTGTTACCGGGGTCCGAAAGTGGAGGAAAGAATAGCTAAACTGTTTACCTTCCACGCATGTCGTAAAAGGCGACTAAGGAGGTTATGAGATAGAGTTGGCTGTCCCATCCCATATAGGGTCAGTGACCCAAAGACATGCTAAAGTCGGATGTGTCAGGCCGAAAGACGCAAATATCGCAGCAATGCTGTAAACCATGACACAACGCATTCCGTTCACCGGACTACATCCTGGTAATCTGCAGGAGTTTGAGAACGAACGCAGAAGAAGAAGAAGAAGAAGAATACACATTGTAAAAACAGGCAAGTTGAAGAGCAAGAGAGGTAGGGGAAGACCAAGAGAGAAAATGCTTGACCATCTGGCATTGTGGCATGGGAGAACATCGGTATCGGAAATAATTGACAACAAATGAAAGGCTGTGGAAAGACACGATAATAAACACCACACGACATGGAGCATAAGAGGGAGACCAGCTACATTATAAATCACCGCTCGAGCTGAATTATTGCAAGAACTAACTTCACTGCAACTACCAAACGTATCCACCTTATCAATATCTTAACTACACAACGTTGAACTTTATATCGAATCAACTATATTATAACTACTGCACAAATTACTTTATAATAATAAATGTTCACTGGCAACACTGCACTCGCTTGAATCCTACGTTATTTTAGAACATCTACATGGCAACCTTGATAACTAAGTTTAAACACATTTCCACAAGATACAACAGGAAATATTCTAACCCAACCTAACCTTTCATCTCCCGTTAAAAAAATTAATTCTATATTTGTATCCAAAGATTTCAAACTGTTTTCTGTAAATGAGAAATCTATCTGTTTACTGTGTTCCTTCAATGTCGTTTTCTCTCCAACTGGCAGTGAGAGAGCTCACTCGGGCTGACAGACATCTATAGATGTGTCATGTCACACGCGCGGCGCCCCCCGTGCATGCTGCACTTATTCGTTCTGACAGAATATGGCTGACAATGCATTCTTGCCGTGGAACAATCTAGAAGCTTTTAAATGTCTAGAGTTCACAATATTATTGAGTTCTTGCCAGATTTATATAATAGTACTGCTTTCAAATATGTCCTCATCATTATCGTCATCGTCATCAACAAAAACATCATCACAATCATCACTACCATTATTATCATCATCATCACCAACATCATCACCATCATCATCACCATCATCATCATTAGCATGGCATATATCAACAGCATCATCAACAACATCATCAGCATCACAACTACCAGCATCATCATCATCATTAGCATGGCAAGTGCCAGCAGCATCAACATCATTCTCAGCATCTTGATTCTTGATTCTTTCTTGATTCTTGATTAGAAACTGGTTTCACAGCACGCGGGGCATTCCCATAAGTGCTTCGCTCTCCGTTCCAGCAGCCATCCCAGTGTATGTAGACTCCGGTCAGGTGTTGATTGTGTGATCTTCGGGACTTTACACCAAAAAAATTACTTCTCCTACTCTCACCTCTAGATAATCCTATTTCTAACATTCTCTGTATGTGTACGTTCTCAACCTCATTGACATCATCTTCATCTTGAAATGAATTTATTACTGCCTTCATTAAGTCTGCTTTATCTCTTCTCAGCAATGTGCCGTCTATAGCCGCATTACCTGCCAATAAGTCGGCTCTCTCGTTTCCTCTGACCCCAGCATGACCAGGGCAGTATATCCATGTAATGCTCTGGCAATTGAGTTTTAGTCCCACCATTCTTTTCTCAGCATTATTTTTTTCTATCTTGCGCAGCATGCTTTGAGAGAATCTATGAGTACTACCGCGTGTGTTGATGTATCAGTTATCAACCAATTAAGAGCTGCTGTAACTCCCTCTATCTCCATCCTCATGCTCGATGTGACAGTAGAATATGCTGAAGATTTCTCAACCAACTTCACGCCATTTCTTTATGCAACAAAACCCCAACCGCTTTTATTTGTGTTTCTGTTAACTGTGTACATAATTATGTCCTGTGGTTTCATCATCCTCATCATTAGCATGTCAAATACCAATAACATCAACATTATCATCATCTCTATGTTCCTCTTCTCGGCATCACCATCGTACGAATCCCAAACAATTACTTTGTACAAGATACAAACAGTGTATCTGACGGAATAATGCAATCTAACATTGTTTTCTCCTTTCTTTTTCCCTCTCCTTCTCTTTCCATCTTTCTCTTTATCTCCATTTCTTTCTTTTTCTCCCACCTCTCTCTTCCCTTCTTTCTCTTTTTCTTTCTCTCTCTCTCTTTCTTTCTTCCTTCCTCTCTTTCTTTCCTATTTTCTTTTCTCTATCTTTCTTTATTTACTTCTCTCTCGTTCTCCGCCTTTCTCTCATTCCCGTTCTCCCACTTCCTCCATCTTTCTTATTTTGTATCTCTTTCTCTACCTTTCTCTTTTTCGTTCGCTCGTTATCTTTATCCCTTTCTTTCTCGTTTGCTCTTTCTGTCTCTCTTTCTACTTATTTCTCTTTCGCGTTCTTTTTCTCCTTCTCCCTATTTCTCTGTCTTTCTCTCTCTCCTTTTCTCTCAACATCTCTCTCGTTCTCTACTTCTCTCTCTCCCTTTCTCTTATGTTCTGCCTTCCTTTCTCCCTTTCCGGTTCTCCCTTTATTTTTCTATCTCGTTCTTTCTTTCTATTTCTTTCTCTACTTTTCTGTCTATCTCAATCTTTCTCTATTTCTCTCTAATTCTCGTTCTCTCTTTCACTATCATTCTCTATCATATTTTTCTCTCTATTACATCTCATTTCTTTCTCTCGCTTTCTTGTTATCTCGTTCTCTTTTTTTCTTTCTGTCTTTCTTTCTCCCCAACCTCTGTTTTATAAATAACACATTGTCAACACTGGCAGAAATATTCTAAATGCACTGATTCTGAAGGTTTCGGAAAGTGCTGATGTGAAAAAATGTGAAAACTAAGTGAATGGGAATTCTAAGTGCTGTTCTATTAACTTATCTCTATTTATCTAAACGTCTGTTTGAATATACATATATTGGCCCAAGAAAGTGTTACATTAAAATGTTAACAGAGGTCTCTTCTCGTTACACATAATACTTAGTGGGAGACAGGTTAGGAAGCTCTACTGAATGACGACTGACTGACACACTATCACTGTCGGATGCTTACGTGAAATAATATATACAACAATACACATGACATAATCGACGTTTCGAACCAAAAGATCTTGTCAAAATACGCACATAACATAAAAAGACTACGAGTAGAAATGACTACACCACAACAAACGTGTCGAGTGAAATATGGAAGGATAAGAACAGGAAGTACACAAAAACGTCAATTTAGGTGGAACCGAAAAGAACAAAAAGATGACGTAAATGACGGCACAAAATAAATAAAGACAAAGACCAATCCGACCGAGAACTAGACAAAAGAGTGGTCGGAATTGAGTTTAAATGGCTTGAGGATACCCAAGTAAAAATTAAGACGATTTTCTAGGGCGTACCTAGATCTATCATGGGTGGTGCATGATCTGATGACAGTCACCTGAATATCAAGGACACCACTGTGGCCATCGCCGTTGAAGTGATTGGTCACAGGAGTTGGTTTGCTGTGTTTAATGGCACGAAGATGGTTACAGAAGCGGTAGCTCAATCCTAATCCAGTTTCACCGATATATTGCTTTCCACAGCGTTTACATATGATCACGTAAATTACATTACGGGCTTCACGTGTAAAGTCTCCATCGATGGACTAAGTGGTCTTGTGAAATGAGATAATCTGTACCACATAAGGACATGTCTCGATTACACATGTGCATCTTTCATCATTAAAAACGTTCGTTTTGAAGATCTAGTATGTGTGAGTATGCGTGAGTGTATCTGACACACACTCTCGAGCAGGGCTGGTACACACCACAAGCGTGGGGCTGACACACACCACAAGCGTGGGGCTGACTCACAGCGCAATCGTGGGGCTGACACACACCACCGAGCAGGGCTGACACACACCACCGAGCAGGACTGACACACACCACAAGCGTGGGGCTGACACACGCCACAAGCGTGGGGCTGACACACACCACCGAGCAGGGCTGACACACACCACGGAGCAGGGCTGACACACACCACCGAGCAGGGCTGACACACACCACAAGCGTGGGGCTGACACACACCACCGAGCACGGCTGACACACACTACCAAGCAGGGCTGACACATACCACCGGGTAGGGCTGACACACACCACCGAGAAGGACTGACACACACCACCGAGCAGTGTTGACACACACCACCGAGCAGGGTTGACACACACCACCGAGCAGGGTTGACACACACCACCGAGCAGGGTTGACACACACCACACGCACTGGGATAAATATTCCAGTGTCGGGTAACAACCTTAAAAAGGATGGGGGTGGTTGAGGTAACACAGGACAAAAATCAAAATGAACAAGAATAGGTATAAGTGTTACCACAATAAGTCATAAAACAACCTAACAACGAGACACAGTGACAGACGACGTTTAGACTAAGAAGTCTTCATTATGACATAAACAAGCAACAGGCAGTTAATTTTACAAACAAACAAATCATACTGTAGAGAAGATGGTCCGAGAGATCAGATAGATAGATAGATAGACAGACAGACAGACAGACAGACAGACAGACAGACAGACAGACAGACAGATAGATAGATAGATAGATAGATAGATAGATAGATAGATAGATAGATAGATAGATAGATAGATAGATAGATAGATAGATAGATAGATAGATAGATAGATAGATAGATAGATAGATAGATAGATAGATAGATAGATAGATAGATAGATAGATAGATAGATAGATAGATAGATAGATAGATAGATAGATAGATAGATAGATAGATAGATAGATAGATAGATAGATAGATAGATAGATAGATAGATAGATAGATAGATAGATAGATAGATAGATAGATAGATAGATAGATAGATAGATAGATAGATAGATAGATAGATAGATAGATAGATAGATAGATAGATAGATAGATAGATAGATAGATAGATAGATAGATCGATCGATCGATCGATCGATAGATAGATAGATAGATAGATAGATAGATAGATAGATAGATAGATAGATAGATAGATAGATAGATAGATAGATAGATAGATAGATAGATAGATAGATAGATAGATAGATAGATAGATAGATAGATAGATAGATAGATAGATAGATAGATAGATAGATAGATAGATAGATTGATAGATAGATAGATAGATAGATAGATAGATAGATAGATAGATAGATAGATAGATAGATAGATAGATAGATAGATAGATAGATAGATAGATAGATAGATAGATAGATAGATAGATAGATAGATAGATAGATAGATAGATAGATAGATAGATAGATAGATAGATAGATAGATAGATAGATAGATAGATAGATAGATAGATAGATAGATAGATAGATAGATAGATAGATAGATAGATAGATAGATAGATAGATAGATAGATAGATAGATAGATAGATAGATAGATAGATAGATAGATAGATAGATAGATAGATAGATAGATAGATAGATAGATAGATAGATAGATAGATAGATAGATAGATAGATAGATAGATAGATAGATAGATATAGAGAGGCAAATACGGCAAAAACAGACTAGAGAAAGAAAAAGCCGCAGTGCTGGCATAGATAACAACTGCAGGGCTGATACACACCAGACGCACAGGATTGACACACACCATACGCTTAGTGTAGACACACACCAGACGCGTAGTGCAGACACACACCAGACGCGTAGTGCAGACACACACCATACGCTTAGTGCAGACACACACCAGACGCGTAGTGCAGACACACACCATACGCTTAGTGCAGACACACACCATACGCTTAGTGCAGACACACACCAGACGCGTAGTGCAGACACACACCATACGTACAGGGCTGATGCACACCACACGCTTAGGGGCTGATGCACACCACACGCTTAGGGGCTGACACACACCACACGTACAGGGCTGATGCAAACCATATTCTTAGGGGCTGATGCATTCCACACGTACAGGGCTGATGCACACCACACGCTTAGGGGCTGACACACACCACACGTATAGGGCTGATGCAAACCATATTCTTAGGGGCTGATGCAATCCACACGTACAGGGCTGATGCACGCCACACGCTTAGGGGCTGATGTACACCACACGTACAGGGCTGATGCACACCACACGCTTAGGGGCTGACACACACCACACGCTTAGAGGCTGACACGCATCCGACATCCAGATAATTTTGTGAGTCGTACTTGATAAACATTTTAAGTCGAAGTTGTTTAAATTTTGTGCGCGGAGTGTTTAATTCCGTACGCGCACCTCCTTGAGAATTAAATGGTCGCGCACTCACACAGGTTAGAGAGAACTTGGTACATGATGACTTTAGATTAAATAAAAATTGTGGAATAATTCATCTCAGTGACATAATTCTTGTTTGATTCGATTCAGCAGATGTATTTGTTATAGGTCCGTTTTTATCACCAGCAATAAAATAAAACACGGATAAGTCCATCAGACAAAAGTAGTGACTCGGCCATGAGTTAGTTGTTTTCAATCTAAAGTCATAGTTGTTAGTACCTCTCTATTAGCTAGATGGCTACATTTCTGCTGGAAGGCACTGTAATCAAATTAGTTCACTCTATCTCCGAACATCTAACTATAAGTCTTCTGTTGACTTAGCCATAATGTGAGTATCGATTCTGGATTTCTACATCAGATAAATATGTTAGCAGAACGCAACATCGAGGAATCATATCGTCCTGGTTTTTATTTTTTCTCATCCAAATATCCGCAGAAGCGTTGCCACGGCTTGGGATTTTTTTCACTTGATCTGGGTTTTTGACAGTCGTCTGAGGTGATGGGGCTATTTTGGTCAAATTTGCCATAATCTGGGTTTTTATCATGATATCCTATGAATTTAGCTACAAAATTAGGAAATCCTCCAGTTTAAAAAAAGGTCACCTAAAGAATCTTAAATATGATTGAATTTAGCTGAAAATTTTACAAATGACTTTTGTTTTTAGGCACATTAACTGAAAAGAGAGCTGCTTATCCGCATCAAAGACAATCCATATTTTTTTGGATACATCATTAGAAGAAGAAAGATGAAACACATCGTAACAGCAAGCAAATTGAAAAGCAAGATGGTTAGGGAAAGATCAAGAGAGAAGATGTTTGACGAACTAGGATTGTAGAATTGGAGAACATCGGTATCGGAAATGATTGACAGCACACGAAACAGGAAACTGTGGAAAGACACGATATCCAACGTCACACGGCATGGACCAGCAAAAGAAATGAACTATTGGATCTAGCTTTATTTCAATTTATTTATATAGTGCTATCTGGTGTTATTTTCATAGGGCGATCTGTAGATATTTTCAAAATGTCAGTGGTAACACTGATTTGCAGCGCTATCAACCTAGTCCTTGATTACTTTCTCCCTCGTACTGTTTGAATTTCTGCCCACTAAATTGTTATATATTAGAAAAACGATTCTAGCAGGTTGATAAAACGATACATTATAGAAGAAATAAAGATACATTTTTTTTTTAGAAATCCAATCTACATTTTCAGGTTTCAAATTTCTCCATTCTTTCCTCTAAAGGTCTCATATTTTCCTCGTCTTTCAAGACAATCTGCATTATCCAGGCTATTCAGATAGGAACGGTCATAAAAATCCTGCCATGAATTTACAAATTGATGTGTAAATGAACTCAAGCTGACTGTTTTTGTCAGAATATTGCGTGCATTATTTACGGTTTCTTTTGCTTGGACTATATTGAAAATATTGGTAAAGGCAGTGAAGTTCTGTCGTTAAGATAAATTGCAACCATATTTTCAGAACCAGAGCTTACAATTGTTATATATAATTTACAGGTTCGGGAACGTAAGTGTTTAGCAAACAGTGATATAATTATTATATTTGAGAGGTTGATTTGTGAAGATATAAGAACGAATTTAATGGGAACATCTGGTACACATCGCGCGCTGACAGTTCAAACATTTCGCACTGTTTGTAAAGCTCTGGATAAACTACCCCATTCTACATAGGAAGTAAGAGCTAATCGGTTGTAATTTTTGGGGAATGAAACAACAACAATGACAACAACACCAACAACGACAGAAACAGCAACAACAACTATAACAACAGCAACTACAACAATAACGACAACTAGAACACAAATAACATCACCAAAATCAACTACAAAAACAACATTAACACAGCTAACAACATCAACAACAACATAAACAAAAAAATCAACAACATCAAAAATAAAAACAACATCAATAACATTATCAACAAAAACAATGCCAACAATACCAGCTGCAACAACATCAACAACAACAACACCAACAACATCAGCTCCAACATTATCGACAACAACAACAACGACAACACCACCAACAACAACACCAACAACAACGGCAACAACATTATCACCAACATCTGAAACAACTACATCAGCAGTAACATCAACATCAACAACAAAATAAAAAACATCAATAACAACATCAACAATAACATAATCAACAACAACGCCAACAACATCATCAACAACACCACCAACAACATGAACAATAACAACAACAACATCAACAATGACATAATCAACAACAAAGCCAGCAACATCATCATCAACAACAACAACAACACCACTAACATGAACAATAACAACAACAACATCAACAATAATATAAAAAACAACATCAACAATAACAACATCAACAATAACAACATTAACAATAACAACAACATAATCAACAACAACAACATCCGCAATAGCAACAACAACAACAACAACATCAACAACATCAACAATAACAACAATAACAACAATAACATCATCAATAACAACTACATCAACAATAACAACAACAATAACATCAACAATAACAACAACATCAACAACAATAACAATAACATAAACAGCAGCAACAACATAAATAACAACATCAACAATAAAAGCAACAATAACATCAGCAATAACATCAACAATAACAACAATAACATCAAAAATAACATCAACAATAACATGTACAATAACATCAAAAATAACATCAACAATAACAACAACAACATCAACAATAACATCAACAATAACAACAACAACATCAACAATAACATCAACAATAACATGTACAATAACATCAACAATAACATCAACAATAACAACAACAACAACAACATGAACAACAACTTCCACAACAATTACAGTAATAGCAAATACCTTTAAAAATCTAGTCTTCACATTTAAAGATTTTTTACTTGAACCTTTTACAGAAGGTGGTTGGGGGGGGGGGGTTTACCATCTTGCTTATTTGTTGCCCAGTATTAAATGATATGTTCTGTTTTCTTAAGAAAGGGATTTGAACACTCACCCCCTCCACCTTACCCTTTACGCACACTGATGACTTTTATCCTCATTCACAAAGGCGGAGATATATATACACACACAGCCTGATATAAACACACACAGCCTGATATATACACACACCGCCTGATATAAACACACACAGTCTGATATAAACACACACAGCCTGATATAAACACACACAGCCTGATATAAACACACACAGTCTGATATAAACACAGTCTAATTTGAATATCCAAGCATGTTATTCTTGTACCTATGTAACCTAATCTATATGCCGTTCAGCTCCTTACGGAGCATAGGTCATCACCGAATCTCCTCCATCTTGTCCTATTTTTAGCTATCTCTGTCAGCTCTTCCCATGTTCTATCAAGTATTTTTGTCTCTTCATCTTCCCATGTTCAGTATTTGTGTCTCTTCATCTTCCCATTCTTCTTCTTCTGCGTTCAGCATTTGTGGTCATGCTATACCGTCAGGCCTGTCGTCAAGACGAAGTCCACTGTCTTCTCCAGGTCAGAGCGGCTGCCCCATAGCTTTTGCCTCAAGTCCTTATCCTCTGGCCAGGTCTGCTGTTTCTGCTCTTTGTATGTTGGACAGTCCTGAAGTATATGTTCCGGGGTCTGGGTTCCGGATCCACATGGACATTCATCTGTGTATGAGATCCTTAATCGGTAAAGGTGACCCAACAGTCTGCAGTGGCCTGTTCTAAGGCGAAAAATTGTGGTAGGTTGATATCTTTGGAGGAGATGTATTGCATCATGTTCGTATTCCCCTTCCATTTGTTTCTTCCACTTTGCTGTGCATGTGTTGCGGATTATTGTTTTTGCTTCTCCGTAAGACAGTGGGTGTCTGTGTTGCTCCATTTCGCTTCCTGCCTTTGACAGAGCGTCCGCTTTCTCATTTCCATGATTCCACAGTGTGATGGTATCCACTGAAGGGCAATAGCTGTTGATTTTTGGATCTGTCTTAGCTCATGTCTGATGTTGTGCAGAAGGCTTTCGTTTCTGTTGCTATGGATTGATTCCAGTAGGGATCTGCAATCTGTGAATGTGGCTATCTTCTTTGGTCTTGGCAGTCCTGGTTTGGTGAAGGCTTTCAGTGCTTGATGGAGTGCAACTGCTTCTGCTCTAAAATTAGAGGAGTATTTCCTGGTTGGAAAAGCTTTTGATATTGTCTTCCCATCTTTCAGTCTTATAAAAATTCCACCTCCTCCATTCCTTACTGCTCCTTCTGCCGATCCATCTGTGTAGACATGTGTCCAATCCTTGGGATTGTATTTTATTTCTATCATCTCCAGTGTCAATGCTTTTAGTTGAGGTGGAGTTTGGTATTCCTTATTAATTATTCCAGGAACCTGTGTTATTATGGAGACATTCTGGAGACTATTGCCTGGCTCTTCAAAGTCCGTTAGTGTTTAATTTCATTTGGGAGGTTTGTGAGGATTTCTTTATGTTGTTCATGGGGATCTTTGGAGATGTGACAGAAGCTGGTTCTCTTCAACCTGCTTGTGGTTAATCTAGAAATTTGCGCATACATCGGATGGTTTGGCATGCGCTTAATTTTTTCCCTTTGAACAAGCACTCTTTCTTGTCTTCGGTCATCCAGTGGGCGGATGTTTACATGTTTTTCCATTGCATGGATTGGAGTGGTTTTCATCCCTCCAGAGATAAGTCGAAGTCCTGCATTTTGTACTTTAGATAGGCGATCAGTATTTGTTTTTGATGCTGATGCCCAGGCTGTCATTCCATATTCTACTACAGGTCTGACTGTACCCATGTAGACTTTTCGGAGAATTTTTCCATTTGCTCCCCAGCTTGTGCCTGCAAGTTTCTTCATCAAGGATAGCCTCCTGGTTGCTTTTTGCTCAGTGGTTATTAGGTGTGGTTTCCAGGTGAATCTCTTGTCTAGTGTGACCCCTAGATATGTAGGGTTCTCCCCATGTGCTAGCTCACTTCCATTTATTTTAAGATAACTTTTTCTTGGTGGTTTGAAAGTGAGAAGATGGTTGTCACAGTTTTGGAGAGGTTGATCTTTATGAGGAAATCTTTTATCCAGCTGAACATTCTTCCTTCATTTTTGTTTTGGAGAAGCTTGAAGAGGACTCCCTCTTTCCACACCTTATTGAAGCCAGCACTTTTTCCTCCTTCAGCAGGTCTTCCCATGTTGAGTATTTGTGTCACGTCATCTTCCCATGTTGAGTATTTGTGTCACTTCATCTTCCCATGTTGAGTATTTGTGTCACTTCATCTTCCCATGTTGAGTATTTGTGTCACTTCATCTACTTATTTCATCCAGGTGTTTCTCCTTTTTGTCTTTCACCGTGCGTCTCAGAATAATGCCTGTCTTACATAATAAGTAAATTACCAATAACTAATTGATTAAAAATCAATAAAGAGCATACACAAATGGACGACGACGGCATCGATAACTATTGAACTCATCACTAAGTATCGATACTAGAAATATACCCAATCGACGCTATCGAATTCATGATTATCATCTATACTAGAGATCCCCTTCGATAAATATCGAACGCATTAATAAATCACCGATACTAGAATATGCATACTAAGACTTATGAGAAATATATCGATCTAATATTACAAATCTGCTGGACATATTTCACAAGTACGTTCTTAAAGCAGGAGAACAGTAACAAATCAAACAGTAATAATGGTAATTTCAGAGTTGTAGACAAGATATTTGTGACATTTTTGTGCAGCAAAATAATGATTTAGAAAGTCTAATACAAAGTTAGTAAATGTATTCCTGACATTGGACATAAAGTGATTTAGTTCGAATCGAAATGATGCTAATTATCTGTTCATCTGCATATATCACGATAATAGATATATTTATATAAGGATAAATAGTGCACAAGTATATATATCTTGTTTGTTTGTGTGTATCAATCCCCAGGAAGTACACGAGATAAAGTTCTTGTTCGCAGTAACAAGCTTGGGTGCTGCAGTAACATATCAGATGATATCCGACAAGATGGAGAGCACTGCAGTAACAAACTGTCCTATGATATCCGACAAGGTGGAGAGTACTGCAGTAACATATCAGATGATATCCGACAAGGTGGAGAGTACTGCAGTAACATATCAGATGATATCCGACAAGGTGGAGAGTGCTGCAGTAACAAACTGTCACATGATATCCGACAAGGTGGAGAGTACTGCAGTAAAAAATTGTCAGATGATATCCGGCAAGGTGGAGAGTGCTGCAGTAAAAATTGTCAGATGATATCCGGCAAGGTGGAGAGTACTGCAGTAACATATCCGATGATATCCGACAAGGTGGAGAGTGGCGCAGTAAAAAATTGTCAGAAGATATCCGACAAGGTGGAGAGTGCTGCAGTAACAAACTGTCAGATGATATCCGACAAGGTGGAGAGTGCTGCAGTAACAAACTGTCAGATGATATCCGACAAGGTTGAGAGTGGCGCATTAACAGAACTAACAAGTAATAACAAACTATGATAACGTATTATTGTTATTGGTAACTAACATAACTAACAAACACTACAACTAATATCAATGTGAAATAACAAAACAATAATATAAAAAAATTAAAGGAATAAGGACTGTTTCCACGTTACGGTCCAATATGGGCCTTTTGCAAGCGATAGAAACACACCAGAAACAATCACACAAAACTATCAATGCAATGAGATGGTATCACAATTGCATCTTATTACATTAGAAAAAAACAAGAAAATAATTGCAATTATGTTTATAAACAGGCAGTAGGGGTGCTCACCTTAGAAATTCGTAGTTGAGTTATGCTGCGTTCGTAGACGAAATGGGCACATTATGATAATTATTTTTGTTTTCTAAAACAAAGCCAGGTTTGCTGTCTCAGATTTACTCATTGCAAAACTGATGCTTCTTTTAAAATGCTCCAAGAACTAGGAAATGCAAGCTCGGTAGAATGGGTAAAATAAAAAATGTAACCTATGTGAAAATTAAATTTGAGAATAATCTTTCTGCATCTCTGACGTTATCTCTGGCATCAAAGCAGAAGTGATTAAGGTAATCAGGACCTGGTTATATATAAATCTATTCTGCCATGAGTGCGTTTTTTTTCCTATCAGCATTTGTCAAGTTTAGAAGTTCTAGTCTTTTCCCATTTCTCTATTGTTGTTAGGACGTATGGTATTATGTACTTTACGGTGGGTGTATTAGCCATTGTTTTTACTTGTTTCACAGTGTTAAAATATCGTGTTTTATATTTCCAAGGGGATGTCTCTTACACTACAACCTCTGGGCTCAGAGCACCTGCTCTATTTTTTCACACCCGGGCTCATACCCCCTTCTTTCTTTCTTTCTCCCCCCCCCGGGCTCAGACCACCTGTTCTATTTCTTCAACCCAGGGCTCAGACTACCAGCTCTATTTCTTCAACCCTGGGCTCAGTCTCTCTTCGTTGAGACATACCCTAGATTTATAAGACTGTGGAAGATCTCTTCTATGTCCATGGGGGAAAAGTCTCATAACTTCTTAAGAACCCTGTACTCTTTGACCAGGACAACTTAGAGATTATGTAGATTTTCTGTATAACTTTAACATATGTTCACAAACTCCTACTGCACCTCTCTCTTGTAGCAGTACAGTAGTCCTACAGGGCCCCTCTCTTGTAGCAATACAGTAGTCCTACAGGGCCCCTCTCTTGTAGCAGTACAGTAGTCCTACAGGGCCCCTCTCTTGTAGCAGTACAGTAGTCCTACAGGGCCCCTCTCTTGTAGCAGTACAGTAGTCCTACAGGGCCCCTCTCTTGTAGCAGTACAGTAGTCCTACAGGACCCCTCTCTTGTAGCAGTACAGTAGTCCTACAGGGCCCCTCTCTTGTAGCAGTACAGTAGTCCTACAGGGCCCCTCTCTTGTAGCAGTACAGTAGTCCTACAGGGCCCCTCTCTTATAGCAGTTACAACGGTGCTACTTGACATTTCTTGTAGCAGGATAATGGTACCACCGGACCTCTCTTGTAGCAGGATAATGCTACCACCGGACCTCTCTTGTAGCAGGATAATGGTACCACCGGACCTCTCTTGTAACAGGACAATGGTACTACTAGATTTTACAACATAATGTAGTCCACAGAAGCTTTGTGTCACTGTAAAAATCGTAATACGGGTAGGAGGGGATGGGGGTTTTGGGAGTGATCAACTCCCCCCTCCTACCTTCACCTATAAGAAATAAGAACATGTTTTTTTGGTACTAGGGATTTATTCCTTTGGTGGATGATGAATTTCCTTTCTTAATTGTCCATTCCGTGTGGAACCATGCCGTGTGGAGCCATGAAGTGTGGAGCCATGTCGTGTGGAGCCATGCCATGTGGCGCCATGCCATGTGGCGATGTTTATAATATCTCTCTACCTGAGCGTGTTCTGGCTCCACGCTCGACTGACAGCCTGTTAGGCAGTCATAAAGTAGATGATGTCATGCTGAGACTATCTCAAAAAGTATACAGGTCTTGTCTAACCATCTACACGTAAATTCTGATATTCGGCGAATTTACGTGTATGAGGTACGATAGTTTATCGGCCCACAGGGTAATCCAGGCGAACTCTAGCAACGCGGTGTGGACCGCATCGGGCATGGTGAGACACGTAGAAAACCATGGCCATCCACTTCATCGTACTTCACTTCCAGTCGTCTCGATTCGTCTTTCCACTGATTTCAAATTAGGTCTGACAAGAGAGTGAGGTCCGACAAGAGAGTGAGGTCCGACAAGAGAGTGAGGTCGACGTTTTGCACAACTCCTCCTCACTTTAATCAAAATCCCCAGTGCAAGTCATTTTCACATCGACGAAATTCCAGACCATCGTCTGCCAAAGATACTTCTTTATGGCGAGCTAGAGAAGGGTACACGATCTCACAGTGGCCAAAAGAAGCGCTACAAGGACTCGTTAAAGACCTCACTGAAATCGTTTGAAATAGACCAATACACATGGGAAGAACTTTCACAAAATAGATCTACATGGCGCTCTACAATAAATAAAAGAGCGCATCATCTTGTGAAAAGAGGAGAAATGCTGTAACCCAACAGCGGAGAGCAGCTAGAAAGTCACGAATAGACCGACATCCGCCTACAATTGTCATTCCATGTCCAAACTGCCCAAGAATATTTAGAGCTCGAATAGGGCTCATTAGCCATCTACGAACTATTAAGCATGGTCATAATTCTAACTGAGTTTTCAAAAGTGGATGTAAAAATATGGTCATCATCATCATGTGATGGAAGAACATACATCATAACTGTCTACAGCCTTCTATTGTATGTGCTCTCAGTCATTTCTAATACCGATGTTCTCCCATGCCACAATATTAGGCTGTCGAGCATCTTCTCTCTTGGTCTTTTCCTACCCCATTTGCTCTTCAAACAGAATTTCACACAAACAAAAATAGGAGAACCACCTTTTTTTATAGCTAAAACCTTCCCCGCCCATTGCTGAAGATGTATCTACGACCCTGAAAATCGTTTTATATGCGCCAATGATCCAAAACATCGTACTTCAGACGCAAATTGTCTCTAAACTACGTTTAATTATGTTTGTACTGGCTTTTCATCCTAATAATTATTAGTTATAAAAGAATCCTTTCCGTACCCTACAGTCTATAGCTACAGAATGACTCTAGGGTAACATTCTTCTATTTTCACGTGGATCTGGACATTACTGAAATCAATAAAACGGCACGAAAACTCTGTAAAAATATAGCATTAAGATTAGGAAATCGATTGCCATCGTAAATTAATTATAGAAATGAATTTGTCTGGCAGAAAATGGGGGATGAAAAAATAGATGTTCATTTTCGATGAGGTGGAGATCACGCGATCAGCTGGCTGGGTTCGTATCGGTTCTGTTTGAAGGGGTACGGTTGGCTGTTTGCGAAAGTAAATATTGACCTTACCTTAAAATGCATTTCATGTTGTCACGTCCGTGAGACACCGTGATTTCAAAAGTAAACATTTTCTTCACAGCAGAAGTCTAAACATTCATGCAAGTGTAAATAGGAATTTTGTTTAGTTCATTGGATAGAGCGGATCATTTGGATAGAGTAGGGGTCGCGTGAGGAATATCGGGTTGACATCTTCCGGTGTAAGAATGATGAATTGAACATATTAAAATCAATTTGTAAGAATTGATTCAATAAAATATCAATGGATTTTAACCAGATAAAAATGAATTAGGACACAAGTTTCCGAAAGAATATCTCAATACTACAATACGATCAAATATTTTGTTTAGTTTTCTGGGGCTTGGAAAGGGCGTGTGGTGGGGTGGCGGTGGGCGTAGAGAATGAATGAGCGGCATATTTTCGATACTAAATTATTATAGATTTGCATGCTAATTGTGATTATTTCTGATCATAAACTGATTGGCTATCAGTACGGTTGGTGGTATTTGACCATAAACTGATTGGCTATCAGTACGGTTGGTGGTATTTGACCATAAACTGATTGGCTATCAGTACGGTTGGTAATCATTAGTTAGTTTGATTGTTTCTTTCGTGCTATAGTCGGCGCATAGGGCAGAGGTTTGATTCTCCACGCGTTGCAGTTCGCTGCCTTCAATTTTAATTCTTGTATTGACTTGCAGCCCTTTGTATCCCTTTCTTTAAGTATTGTGTTTTTTAGAGTAGTTTTAGATCTTCCTCGTTTTCTTTTTCCCATTTGACGTCCATCTTTGTTCACCGGAATCATTGTAAACTGGTAATTGTGAGCCAACATCATTGTACACTATCAGCTCCATAGATGTTGTAAATATCAGCAGATCTACACACACACAGATGTCCACTTATAGTTGATGAATAAATATCCAAACTGTCAAAGGACATCTCACACAGCGAAGAGTACTGCAGTAACAAACTGTCAAAGGACATCCAACAAGGCGGAGAGTCCACAGTAACAAACTGTCAAAGGACATCTCACACAGCGAAGAGTACTGCAGTAACAAACTGTCAAAGGACATCTCACACAGCGAAGAGTACCGCAGTAACAAACTGTCAAAGGACATCTCACACAGCGAAGAGTACTGCAGTAACAAACTGTCAAAGGACATCTCACACAGCGAAGAGTACTGCAGTAACAAACTGTCAAAGGACATCTCACACAGCGAAGAGTACTGCAGTAACAAACTGTCAAAGGACATCTCACACAGCGAAGAGTACTGCAGTAACAAACTGTCAAAGGACATCTCACACAGCGAAGAGTACTGCAGTAACAAACTGTCAAAGGACATCTCACACAGCGAAGAGTACTGCAGTAACAAACTGTCAAAGGACATCTCACACAGCGAAGAGTACCGCAGTAACAAACTGTCAAAGGACATCTCACACAGCGAAGAGTACTGCAGTAACAAAACTAAAAAACTATGGTAACTAAATCTTGTAGCTGGTAACTCATCATCATCAAGTGCCGTCTCCGCAACGAAGGTTGGCTGCAACAGACCTCCGACATCCCCTGTCCCTTGTTTTGGTGGTACACTCTGCTAGACTGTAACCTGTCCATCTTGTGATGTTACTCTCCCATTTGTATCTCTGCCTACCTCTTGCTCGCTTCCCTTTGACTTTACCCTCAAGTAAGGTCTTCAATAAAGTGTCATGTCTTTTAATGTGTCCAAAGTATTTTATTTGCCTGATCTTTATTTCTCTTAATAATTCTTTCTTCATATTAAGTGTTTTTAGCACCTTTTTTGTTTTCTTCTCTTTCCATGATGTTCTCCCTATTCTTCTATATACCCACATCTCAAAGGCATTCATTTTGACTTGTATTCGTGTTTATTTTTAGTGTCCATTAGCAGCATAAATAAAATAGTTATTTGTTTGATTTTTGTGTTAGTGTTCGCATCTCTTAATTATATGGTTACCAGTAAGATTAATACATTATCATATTTGCTATCTCTTTCAAGTTCAAGCAGATCAATGATTTTAATCACTCCAAATTATCCACAGTTGCTGGATATTTCAACTATCTCCCGTATTTAATAACGAAGAGTTAATTTAATTCGCTGTTAGAAATGTAATAAATTTCAATGTCCGTTTCCAGCATGTATTCCCGAAGCAGCTTCATCACTCCTTTTATCAAACCCTCTGTCTATAGATAGAAATTAGCCTGTTTCTCATTACCGAGTTTATGTCAATAAATATATGTGTGAACCCTCTGTCTATAGATAAAAATCAGCATGTTTCTCATTACCGAGTGTATGCCATTAAATATATGTGTTAATCCGGAAGTTGAATATAGCTTTAGATGCAATAATTCATATCGATACAATTTTTTTGTGTGGGTGTTTTGAAGTTTGACTGGGAGTCTGAAACAACAACCACCTACAAAATAAAGTCATGGAGTGTCATTTTAAGGCGGTAGTAACGATTTCAATTCCCATGCAGTTGAAGCGTATGCTGCGCTAGATTTGGGAAACATATAGCCACGATTAATGAAACATTTATTGACCAAATCTTATGTTTTAATAACTAGACCAAGAAAAGGCCAGATTCTTGGAAAATAACACTAGAGCCCTAGAACTAAATTTTTAAAAGCCCAGATTTCGGGGGGAAAAAATGGAGTTGTGGAAACATTTATTCTGACGACTGCTTTGGTGACTCAAGTCGTACTGACAGAACTGATAAAATAATATTAAGACATAGGGGTCAATGCTATGGGATATTATTACTACATATGTCAGCTTATATGGTGCGTAACCGAATACATTTGGTTTGTCCAGTTTATCAGTAATTCGATCAGACCATCGATTGATCAAAGATTAATGGCTCTTTTGTCTCTGGTTTCGTTGGCCTGGCTAGATCAAAAGCTGTATCTACATCAAGGGTTGTTGGTAACCCATCGGTCTCCTGTCATGAATATTCACTTGGGAAGAATATTATTTCTCGCCAATTTCCTGTTTGTTATGTTTTCTTTCTTTCTTTAGATCGCTGTTTGATGTCTATGCCATCAGACAAGTCTTTTAGGTGAACTCTATGACTGTCTGGATGTCTTCTTTGATGTCTCACATCGTTTGTTGTTAGTTTCAGCCGTTGGGACAATATGCCTCTTAATCAGAGTTGGCAAAGCTGTTTTATTTTTTACTAGTTCTTGAGTTTTGTCCGTAGTCTTTTTTTTCGTATTTCCAACTACTCTGGACCTATTTATATAGAATAATATTGTCTGGTGCTATCAGGTTTTTTTCTTACATGGCAATCTGTGGTTGTTTCTAAAATGTCAGTAGTAACACTGCTCTGAATTGTTCATTCTGTGTACAGTTCTGCAAGATATTATTAAAGTTCTATTCAAGTGTTCCACAATAACAAAGTCAGGTGTTCCACAATAACAAAGTCAAGTGTTCCACAATATCAAAGTCAAGTGTTCCACAATATAAAAGTCAAGTGTTCCACAATATCAAGTCATAAATGTTCCAGTTTTGAGGTAAGTATTTTAATTGATCTTGTTTTACTTGCTATTATATCTTAACTTTCTACTGTGCACTATCCCCTCCTCACTTACCGCCATCTTCTCCCCATACCTCTTCTTCCTTGTCATGATGCTCCATCTTTGCTTCCTCCGCTATCTATTTGCCATCTCTTCTTTTCTTTCCTCCGTATCATAACATTGTTTGTTTCCATGTAAGATTCGTTGAGGAAATCTGAGGCCGGCGTTCTAGCCGTACGGCCACGCGCTCCACACGAACGATCAAATCACACAAATAAAAAATTGAAATTGTTAAAGCGAACTCACAAATAGTTTTTATCCATTGTATCATGTGACGTATTCTTTGCAGAACGTTGTCTTCCCAATGAACTCTCTGAACCTCTCTCTGTCTTGGGCGATGCGGCGTGCATTTTCCAAAGATGTATTCATGTTATCTTTAATATCGCCAGTCCATCGTCTTCTTGGTCTGCCCTTTCTCCTCTAACCAGGTACTCTGCCATCCATTATTTCTCTTTCTAAACCGTTGTGTCTATTTATATGACCAAACAGGTGTAGTTTTCTTTTTGTTATTGTGTTAAGTAACCAACACTCTGCAATCTTCAATGTGTTTATAATATCTGAGTTTCTCTTTTTTCCTTCCATGATATTCTAAGTATCTTTCTGTAGCATTTCATCTCAAAGGCGTTGATTTTCTTTACAGCTGTTTTACTAAGGGTCCATGTTTCGCAGCCATATGTTGCAACCGGAAAAATAAAAGTTCGTAACATTAACAATTTCGTTTCTATTTTGTTGTTTTATCCATTACTCAAACATCGAATTCTAACGAAGTATTTTATTATTCTTCCGCGTATTTCCTCCTGAATACTCATTTCCAGAAAATATACTCTTATTGTAGAATCTAGTTTTTTTATTTCTTTGTGTGTCCACTTTTCAAAATGTCTTTAAAAGTCAGCTAAACAAAATATTGAACACAGAACGATGTTAATTCGATTGTACTTCTGTCAATTATGTTGTACACAGACTTTCACAAAATGTAACAGCCAGTCTGGCAACTCAGAGAAGGGTTTATTTCTGTCTTGTCGAGAGCTTAGACCGTGTAATGCCAGTTAGGAGTTGGTGTATAGTGCCAATATAAAGTTATCGCTATGAGATAGTCTGAGATGGAATTTATTTTAGAAACAGCGGATGTAATATTAATTTGATTCTGAGAACATGGTTGGGCCATTGGCGAAGAGTGTTCACCTCCGGGCACTGTCGTTTTCTAATTGAAAGTAAAAAATGTAAAGTTCTTTTTCACGTTGCCTAGTTTAGTCATCATCATGTGACGTATTCTTTCCAGAACGTGGTCTCCCTTATGTAGGCCTATTATCTGACACTCCGCGATTCTGGACAAGTTGACATGCCGCAGCTAAAGACATATTTAAGCAATCTGCACTATCGTCGTCTTGGGTACCCTCTTCCCCTGTTGCCGTTAATTCTGCCTTCAGCTATTAATTTCTTCTTCTTCTTTCGTTCACTTGAAACATATCTAAATCTGTAATTCTGTCTCCTTAATAAAACTCACTGTCTTGTGTAGTTCATACAGTGTCCCATAGAGTTTTGATTCCAGTGTTGTTTCCTCTGGCCAATATGTCTGCCTCAGCGTTTCATGCTCAGAACACTCTTGAAGTATATGTTTGGCACTCTGTGCTGCCTGTCCACATGTACATATGGCCGTGTTGCCAATCTTGAACTTTGTATACATGTGACTGCGGAGTCGGTTGTTTCCTGTTCTGAGACGTAGAATTATAACTTGTTCTGGTTTGTTCATAATATGATAGTCATCTTGTGTTGGTGTTTGTGGCTTTCTTATTGACTTGATCATCTGTTTTTTCTGATGGTAGGTGATTGGTATATCTGGTTGGTCTTCGGCAGCACCTTCCTTAGCCAGTTGGTCTGCTTTTTCATTTCCTGGTATTCCACAGTGAGAGGGTATCCACTGCATGGTTACCCTATACTGGTAAGACAATTCGCTAAGTAGTTTTTCCAAGTCTGTTAGCTTTCCAGACTGGAGAGCTTGAAGCACTGACCTTGCATCTGTCAGGAATACCACAGGCTGTAAGCAGAATATTTTCATACTGTCCTTTTTATAAACATTTTGGAGACTAACGGGAATTGAACCAGTCCGTTCAACGGCACCAAATCGCCTAGCAACTATTGAACACGCGTTCTTCCGTACTTGACTAACCGCATCTCGAAAAAAAGATGCGATTTCATCAAGCCTTTCAAACCGTGCACACAAAGTCACCAGAACGGACCGACTTTTATTCTGAAGTAATTTATTCTGAAGTAATCTATTGAATCAATAGATTTTTATAAACAGTGGTTGTGGGTTCATCAGATTTTTTTAAGTGGTTGTAGGTTCACCCGACCTTAAAAAGGGTTGATGGTGGATTCAACCGATTTTTTTAGAAATGGATGGTGGGTTGACAGACATTTTAGAAATGGATGGTGGGTTGACAGACATTTTCAAAGCGCACTTCACCCCGCCGTAATTTTCAGGGAGGATTTTGGTGTTGAAACCCCCCCCCCACCTCCAAACGACACGTCCCTTATTTATGGGCTTTGCTGCAACTAATCGGCTTGGGTCAGTTCACTCGTCACTTGTCAAAGATTAAGTCTTCAGAATGACATTGATGCCTCTGTATGGTCTATATATAGCATGTATTTGTCAGAGATTGAGTCGTCTGAATGCCAAGTAGGCCCTATGCCTGCAGCTATGATGTCATTTCTTGACATTCTAAGTGCACGCTGTCATCCGTGGCCAGATCGCCAGATAAAGGAATTAAAATTCAGCCTTCTGACGTCATATTTTCTTTTATTTCCCTGAATTTGGTTGGTCAGCAGTGGCATGCGACATAAAATATATACATAGTAATCAAGAAAACACGACAATAATCAAAATGTTGATGTATGAAAACTTGTGTTGATTCTGCTAGCAGGTCTTTATTGAAGAAGGTCATGTGTCATCGTACCCTACCAAAGTTGATCAGTGGAGCACACGCGTTTTGTGTAAACAGGAAGTGACAGCAACCCTAACAATTGTATGTAAACAGGAAGTGACAGCAACCCTGAAAATGTTATGTAAACAGGAAGTGACAGCAACACTGATAATTTTATGTAAACAGGAAGTGATGGCATCCATGACAATTTTGATTATTGTCGTGAGTTTCTTTGGTTACTTTGTACATATTTTTTGTCGCCTGCCACTGCCGATCAACGAAATTCACGGAAATAATAGAAAACATGATACACAAAAATGCTGGTTTGGATACTGCTGGTGGGTCTTCTAATGGCGAGAGTCACAGCCTAGGCGCACTTGTAGGTCAAAACCAACAGTGGTACCATTTCCTTGATCTCTAGCCAATTATGGTATAAGCAAAGTGATGCGATGTTCAACATTACCATCCTGGCTTAATATGCATTCTTCTCTTGACCCCAGCATTGGGACAACTGTGATGCGTTGATTCAGGACATCTGTAAAAATTAACCATCACTATGTGACTCATTTTCTGCTACAACTAATTACATTGATACAGTTTCTGCTGATACAGTTTCTCTTCGAAATTGTATCAATCTATTGCTGATGTCGGAATCAATCTATTGCTAATGTCGGAATCAATATAGTGCTGATGTCGGAATCAATATATTGCTGATGTCAGAATCAATATATTGCTGATGTCAGAATCAATATATTGCTGATGTCGGAATCAATATATTGCTGATGTCAGAATCAATATATTGCTGATGTCGGAATCAATATATTGCTGATGTCAGAATCAATATATTGCTGATGTCGGAATCAATATATTGCTGATGTCGGAATCAATATATTGCTGATGTCATAACCAATATATTACTGATGTCAGAATCAATATATTACTGATGTCAGAATCAATATATTGCTGATGTCAGAATCAATATATTACTGATGTCAGAATCAATATATTACTGATGTCAGAATCAATATATTACTGATGTTAGAATCAATATATTACTTTTGTGAGAATCAATATATTACTGATGTCAGAATCAATATATTACTGATGTCAGAATCAATATATTACTGATGTTAGAATCAATATATTACTTTTGTGAGAATCAATATATTACTGATGTCAGAATCAATATATTACTGATGTCAGAATCAATATATTACTGATGTTAGAATCAATATATTACTTTTGTGAGAATCAATATATTACTGATGTTAGAATCAATATATTACTGATGTCAGAATCAATATATTACTGATGTCAGAATCAATATATTACTGATGTCAGAATCAATATATTACTGATGTTAGAATCAATATATTACTTTTGTGAGAATCAATATATTACTGATGTCAGAATCAATATATTACTGATGTCAGAATCAATATATTACTGATGTTAGAATCAATATATTACTTTTGTGAGAATCAATATATTACTGATGTCAGAATCAATATATTACTGATGTCAGAATCAATATATTACTGATGTCAGAATCAATATATTACTGATGTCAGAATCAATATATTACTGATGTCAGAATCAATATATTACTGATGTCAGAATCAATATATTACTGATGTCAGAATCAATATATTACTGATGTCAGAATCAATATATTACTGATGTTAGAATCAATATATTACTTTTGTGAGAATCAATATATTACTGATGTTAGAATCAATCGATTGCTGATGTTAGAATAGCTACATTTTCATATATTTGTTTGAAAGAAATAGTTCCACAATTAAAAAGAACAAAACAAAAGTCAGGTAAAAATTCCAGAACTTTGCCTGGAGAAAGTTCAAATTAAATCTATCATCCGTGAAATTTGAACTGAATGTCTGTCAAATTTCAAGTCAATAAACTATGAAAATGTTCACTAATTTTATGTTTAAATTCATTAAATTTATTGTTTTTAAATTTTTAAAAATAATTAATGTTTGTATAAAATATAACATTTTTGGCTTCAACTTTTCCCACGCTACCAACTCCCGCACCGCCCCCTCCTCCCTCGTGAACAACTGTTAACATTTTTCAGACCCAAATTCTCTAAATAGTTAAAGTAATGTATGAAAATATTGACAGAGCGATATATAGACAATGTATATACACTTAATAGTTCATTTTTGTCATTTAGAATAGTGACTCTCAATGTGGACTATACGGCCCCTGTGAAGGGGGTGGGGCAGAAAGAATAATTTTGAAACTGAGATATGGGGGGGGGCACAGCTCTGTCCAGGTGGGAGCCAACGAGGTAACCACTTGAGCGATAAACAAACAGAATTAAAGCTATAACCAAACAGAATTATAGCGATAAACAAACGGAATTATAGCGATAAACAAACATAATTATAGGGATGAACAAACGGAATTATAGCGATAAACAAACGGAATTATAGCGATAAACAAACGGAATTATAGCGATAAACAAACGGAATTATAGCGATAAACAAACATAATTATAGGGATGAACAAACGGAATTATAGCGATAAACAAACGGAATTATAGCGATAAACAAACGGAATTATAGCGATAAACAAACGGAATTATAGCGATAAACAAACGGAATTATAGCGATAAACAAACGGAATTATAGCGATAAACAAACGGAATTATAGGGATGAACAAACATATTTATAGGGATGAACAAACATAATTATAAGGATAAACAAACAGAATTATATCAATAAACAAACATAATCATAGGGATGAAACAAACAGAATTAAAGCTACAACCAAACAGAATTATAGCAATAAACAAACAGAATTATAGCGATAAACAAACAGAATTATAGCAATAAACAAACAGAATTATAGGGATGAACAAACAGAATTAAAGCTATAACCGAACAGAATTTTAGCGAGAAACAAACAGAATTAAAGCTATAACCAAACAGAATTATAGCAATAAACAAATAGAATTATAGCGATAAACAAACAGAATTATAGCAATAAACAAACAGAATTATAGGAATGAACAAACAGAATTAAAGCTATAACCAAACAGAATTATAGCGAGAAACAAACAGAATTAAAGCTATAGCCAAACAGAATTATAGGGATAAGTAAACAAAATTATAGGGATAAATAAACAGAATTATAAGGATAAATAAACAGAATAAACAAACAGAACTATAGGGATAAACAAACATAATTATAACAGGTAGTAATTTTAGTAGTGGTAGTAGTTGTAATAAATGTATTAATGGTAGTAGTTGTATTAGTAGTAGTGTAGTCGTGGCAGTAGTTGTATTAGTAGTAGTGTAGTCGTGGCAGTAGTTGTATTAGTAGTAGTGTAGTCGTGGCAGTAGTTGTATTAGTAGTAGTGTAGTCGTGGCAGTAGTTGTAATAGTTGTAGTAGTGGTAGCAGTAACAGTAGGTAGTTTTTATAACTATGGTAGAAGTGACTGTGGTGTTGTAGTAGTGGTAGTAGTTGTAGTAGTAGCAATAGTTGTTGTAGTAGTGGTAGTAGTTGTAGTAGTAGCAGTAGTTGTTGTAGTAGTGGTAGTGGTTGTAGTAGTAGCAGTAGTCGTTGTAGTAGTGGTAGTAGTGGTAGTAGTTGTAGTAGTAGCAGTAGTTGTTGTAGTAGTGGTAGTGGTTGTAGTAGCTATTGCTGACGTTAAAGTGTTCACAAATTTGGTGAAGGGACAATTTTTTTCCATGCAGACAAATAGAAAGACACAGAAAAAGAAAAAAAACAAGAAAATTCATCTTTCATGTTTGTTTCTCATTAAGAGCAAACACTCGGCTAGTTATTCCCTCGTCGTACCCTCGCTATCTAAGCCTGGCTCGCTGGTCGACTAAGTACAATCTCGTGTCGCGCAATCAGACATCAATCAGTACTTGACAAATGAAGATGGAATGAATGCTTTTATTGTCCGCTCATGCACCGCTGTAACCGGAATCTCGACTCACACAAGCAACCAACACACACACTCCCACTTCCCTACACACAAACACCCACACATGCT
This sequence comes from Meghimatium bilineatum, assembly GCA_034231615.1. NCBI lineage: Eukaryota > Metazoa > Mollusca > Gastropoda > Stylommatophora > Philomycidae > Meghimatium > Meghimatium bilineatum. Next base: position 53,019,430 of record CM067313.1, read on the forward strand.
TACACATAACCCCACATATAATTTTAGCGCTAGAATATTTCACCTTTTATTTAATGTGGCCTATGCTGACCGTAGCATTTGTTCGGGTTTCCTTTTTTACTGTGGGCTTGACCGTCTATTTTATTGTACCTACTGACGAATGGAAAATCAAACCTTAATGATTCTAATGAATATTACCGTGATTTGCAATGGTCAATATGAGTATACTTTACGTGAGAGCCAATGAAAATGTATAGAATTGTTAAAGAGTTATTTTAGAAGAATTGTTTTCCTATTAGTCAATATGGCGTATATGTTTGAGGGTTACGATATAGTACAGTCTCTGTTGTGCAGCGATGATAAAATCTTAGTTCTGTTGAGATTGTTGAGTATGAGACAGTCTTAGTTCTGTTGAGATTGTTGAGTATGAGACAGTCTTAGTTCTGTTGAGATTGTTGAGTATGAGACAGTCTTAGTTCTGTTGAGATTGTTGAGTATGGGACTGAGTTCTGTTGAGATTGTTGCGTATGAGACAGTTTTAGTTCTGTTGAGATTGTTGAGTATGGGATAGGATAACAGTGTTAAGTCATTTGCACTACATTAGCGAGGTCAGGGGATCGATTCCGAGCTGTGCCGCTCTATCTATAGGCGCAATCCTCGCAGCTCTAGATGGATTGCACAGACCAATAAATGATTTGGTTACTTAAATTATTACATGTTTCTGTATATATTTGACTATTCTGATTCGAGTAATTGTAACATTTGTACCGTAACAAGTAAAGTTTATTTTAGATTAGACATACATATATAATGCTACTTTAGCACGGTACATAATATTATGGACATCAATACTTGTGATGTTATGGCCGCCAAGACTAGTGATGTTAGGTCCGCCAGAACTAGTGATGTTAGGTCCGCTAGAACAAGTGATGTTAGGTCCGCCAGAACTAGTGATGTTAGGTCCGCCAGAACTAGTGATGTTAGGTCCGCTAGAACAAGTTACGTTAGGTCCGCCAGAACTAGTGATGTTAGGTCCGCTAGAACAAGTGATGTTAGGTCCGCCAGAACTAGTGATGTTAGGTCCGCTAGAACAAGTGATGTTAGGTCCGCCAGAACTAGTGACGTTAGGTCCGCCAGAACTAGTGATGTTAGGGCTGACAGGACTAGTGATGTTAGGTCCGCTAGAACAAGTGATGTTAGGTCCGCCAGAACAAGTGATGTTAGGTCCGCTAGAACAAGTGATGTTAGGTCCGCCAGAACAAGTGATGTTAGGTCCGCTAGAACAAGTGATGTTAGGTCCGCTAGAACAAGTGATGTTAGGTCCGCTAGAACAAGTGATGTTAGGTCCGCTAGAACAAGTGATGTTAGGTCCGCCAGAACTAGTGATGTTAGGTCCGCTAGAACAAGTTACGTTAGGTCCGCCAGAACTAGTGATGTTAGGGCTGACAGAACTAGTGATGTTAGGGCTGACAGAACTAGTGATGTTAGGGGTGACAGAACTAGTGATGTTAAGGCCGCCAGAACTAATGATGTTAATACCACCAGAACTAGTGATGTTTGGAGCACCAGAACTAGTGATGTTAGGACCGCCAGAACTAGTGATGTTGGGAAAGCCAGACAGAACTATTGATGTTAGGACCACCAGAACTAGTGATGTTAGGACCGCCAGAACTAGTGATGTTAGGACCGCCAGAACTAGTGATATTAGGACCGCCAGACACGACTAGTGATGTTAGGGCCGCCAGAACTAGTGATGTTAGGACCACCAGAACTAGTGATGTTAGGGTTGCCAGAACTAGTGATGTTAGGTGCGCCAGTGCTGGTGATAGTTAGACCAGTGATGTAAGACCCTCAAGGACCTTTGATGTTAGGGCCACCAGGACCGGTAATATTTAATCTTACAAAACCAATGATATTTGCAAAGCCAAGACTGCTCTTCATTTGAAATGCATGTTTTTGATATTTTATCTGTTTTGTTTTGTACAGCATGGTGCTCTGTTTGTCCTCCATGTCGACGATGACCATTCAGCTCAAATGTGATGATGATGATGTCTGCTGTTTGCCCGACTGTGACTAACGAGTCCTATATGTTCTTGGAATTGTCTACCACACTTTGGACATGTGTGGGAGGAGTCTATAGAACACTGAGCAGTTCTTGTCTTTCTTCTAGCGTGTATTTGCTTCGCAGCTTGGTGTCTGAGGTTCTCTGCAGCTTCTGGACTACTCTTGATTCTGCGATGCCATTCGGAGCTGCCTTGTGCAAAATTCTCTCATGAATGTGTGTCTATTTTGAAGTGAGTCAGTGATGTCTTAAGTGTGTCTGGAGCAAGTCTGGAGTTCTCCATATAATAACTTCTTTGGATAGACGATGATGTTTCATGCGAACCATGTGTCCTGCCCAGCGTGTCTGCTCCTTCATCAACTACGTATGTATGCTTACAGGCTTAGATTTCATCAGTACTTCACTGTCTGGTATTTTATCCCGTCACTGGATTTTGCGTATCTTACGAACGTAGTTTAGGTGGAAATGGTTACATTCAGGGTAGTATTGAACCATTGAATACCCCAATCCACCATTGGTTCACAATTCAAGGACTAATCACGGGTCTTGAAACTTCCACTGAAGAAGTATGTGTAGGGCCATTGGCAGAAATAAAATAGCGATACAACGCATTTCCATTCTCTGAACTATATCCTGCTGGAAATCTAATAGTACCATGGTCCTGCTACAAGAGAGATCCAGGGGGAGTTGGAGAATGTGTCCTGCTACAAGAGATATCCAGGGGGAGTTGGAGAATGAATGGTGAAGAAGAAGAAGAAAAAGAAGAAGAAACGCCTAGTGTTATCTTTACCAACATCACAACTTCTTTCTGCCAAACTAAATATTTCACTAGATATTAATATCAGATGATGTTTTTTTCCAGAACGTTGTCTTCATCGTGGTTACTCTGAACGCTTCTCTGTCCCGGGTGAGGAGATATGTATTGACCACAGTCATGTTAATACATTGCTTCGATGTCGCTGGTCCATCATATTCTTGGTCTTCCTCTTCTTCTCCCCTGGCACTCTACCCTCCAGAATCAGCCTATCCGTATCATCGTGTCTCTTTAACTGTAAAAACAAAAAAAAACTGTATCTTCATTGATTGTATTTAGAAGCAGTTCTTCAGTTGGTTTTCAGTCATTTCAAAATGTATATGTTCTTTTTCTCTGATTCGTAGAATCGTTCCGTCGCATATCATTTCAAATGAATTTATCATTCGTGATATTGTCAGATTTAAATTCAAGGTCTCCTAGCCGCATGGTAGTCACTGGGAAAACACATGATGTTAAAAGGATTATTATTTTTTTCTCTTTATAACTTCCATATTTCTCTATACAACTTATTTATTTCTCTTTATAACAGTCATATTTCTTTTTATAACTTTCATATTTCTGTTTATAGCTTTCATATTTCTCTTTATAACTTCCATATTTATATCGTTTAAAAAGTACAACAATATCCTTAAAGACAAGGAAGGGATTTAAATGTCATAAACATATTAAAATGAATTTCACAAAGACAATCTATAAGGATAACATGCAAGGACAAAACAACCTGCAATGACAATCTGCAAAGACAAATTGCAATGACGACATACAAAGACAACTTGCAAGATAAACATACAAAGACAACTTGCAAATACAACCTGAAAATACAACCTGTAAAGTAAAAATGCAAAGAGAACCTGCAAAGACAAGTTGCAAATTCAACGTGAAAGGATAAAATACATAGACAACAAGCAAATACAACCTGCAGAGACAACATGCAAATACAACATGAAAATACTACCTGCAAAATAAAATGCAAAGACAACCTACAAAGACAACCTACAAAGACAACCTACAAAGACAAACTACAAAGACAACCTACAAAGACAACTCGGACGTAAATAACACAGAATAACATGTTTTAAAACGACAACAATAGAAAAACAGCAGAGAGTTGCACAAAAGAAGACAACTGCATACTCTGTTCATGGCATGTAACACTCAGTGAATTGCTGACAGATTTCCCTTCAGAGCGTCTGTGGCGTTAACCCAAGAGGAAAGTCTATAAGATTGATTTCCACCGACTAACTGTAACAAAAGTTACATTATAAGTTGATTCATTCAAGCATTTCTCTACTGTAACTCAAGATTATGTTTACGAGGGTTAATGTAAACGTGGAAAGGGAGGAGAATCATGGTAAACCAGAGGCTAATGTTAGTGTGTATGCTTCTCTGCTTCCCAGTAGCAAGGTCTTGTTTACAAGCGCATTCATTTCGGAGATCCCCGGGCATTGTCACGTGAAGCTACGTAGATACGTGCTATATGTGGTACTCTCGGCAGGCGGTATAGCACTTCATAGGCAGCAATAGAGTACATATGTAAAAACTCGAGCACAATGAAGTCACTCCTTTACTACTTGTGAACCCTTTTATTTTCTTGTTTGTCAAAGTAGTTTGCAGATACAGAAATACCATCTCCCATCTATAAAAAATTATTGTAGTCTTTCTTAGATTCAAGGCCATATACAAGTCTTTGCACCTTGAGTCAGCACGTTGTACCAATTCAAAGCCATAGGCAAGTCTTTGCACCTTGAGTCAGCACGTTGTACCAATTCAAGGCCATAGGCAAGTCTTTGCACCTTGAGTCAGCACGTTGTACCAATTCAAGGCCATAGGCAAGTCTTGCACCTTGAGTCAGCACGTTGTACCAATTCAAGGCCATAGGCAAGTCTTTGCACCTTGAGTCAGCACGTTGTACCAATTCTATCAATCAGTATCTCTGGAAAGGATGCGAATTTGTTTCCAGACTTCCAGCATGTATAATCTAAATATGCTATGAGTATTGACCTGACGATCGACACACAGATAACAACAACACACACTGTAGAGGTATGTAAATTCCTGGATGATCGCAAACATTTAACACTAGTACGTACCATTAGTCATTATTACTGCAAGGATTATTAGGCCTACTTGTAAACATAAATACCACATAAATGGAAACCAGGGTGCCTCAAATACAAGTTTGAATTCTTCACTAAAAGCGCATTCATTCAGTGATATGCATTGATCTAATTCGGAAAACGTATTGAGTCAAGTTATCAGAGCTAATAAGTACCTGTTGAAAGGAACTTGTTCGCAGTCTTCTTCTTCGGCATTCATTCTTAAACTCCCGCTGGATCTCTCTTGTAGCAGAACAATGTTCTCGTAGTTTCCTGCAGGATGTAGTCCATAGAATAGAAATGATTCGCCATTTTATTTGCGCCAATGCCCGACACATCCATCTTCGGAGGGGGACATAGTTCAAATCCCGTCTGCTGTTTTCAAAGTTTTTCTATAACTCCTCAATACTTCCTAACATATTGTCACAATTTTCAGATGTATAACCCGTTCATGTGGGTGTCTCATAAGGCAATGTCTACACTACATACACGGGCTGCTCATAAGATAACATTAAAATATACCATCGAAAGATACCATGAAAAGATACCATCGATACCATCAAAAGATACCATCGAAAGATACCATCGATACCATCAAAAGATACCATCAAAAGATACCATCGATACCATCAAAAGATACCATCAAAATATACCATCAAAAGATACCATCAAAAGATACCATCGATACCATCAAAAGATACCATCGATACCATAAAAAGATACCATCGATACCATCAAAAGATACCATCAAAAGATACCATCGATACCATCAAAAGATACCATCGATACCATCAAAAGATACCATCGATACCATCAAAAGATACCATCAAAAGATACCATCAAAAGATACCATCAAAAGATACAATCGAAAGATACCATCGATACCATCAAAAGATACCATCAAAAGATACCATCAAAAGATACCATCAAAAGATACTATCGAAAGATACCATCAATACCATCAAAAGATACCATCAAAAGATACCATCAAAAGATACCATCAAAAGATACCATCAAAATATACCATCAAAAGATACCATCAAAAGATACCATCGAAAGATACCATCGATATCATCGAAAGATGTAATCACAAGATAAAGATACCTTCGAAAGATACCATCATCCTTCCAGATTCAGACATTCTCGAAACAACCCACATAAAAGTAGCTTAATCTGCAACCAGAAGAGAGCTCGCAGCAGTAATGAACTTAACCCAGGGCGTGGATGGTCTCCTTCAAGTGGGGGGGAGGGGGGTTGCATCAGATAAAATGTCATTCATGTGTTTTCATGTCGATTCTGATAAATAATGTTGATACCTTGTTTGTAAATAAGTCACATTTAGTCCAATTTTGGCAAAGTTCCTAGTTCTAGAAGTCATTATTTTGTATTCGCAAAGCAGGGTTTAACTTTATTTCCCCACACCCCCTCCCCAAATCCTTTATCCATGAGATTGACTGTACCAATAAAACTTTAATTCTGATTCATATATATATAGGCCCCCCTACGATGTTATTCTTCATTGTTCGAATTATACGATTCACAAGAGGGAAACATAAATATTTAACAACAATCCAAATATCGTATACTCATGTTAATAGACAAAAAACATCAGAGAATCATTAGAAGATATAAGCCAGAATTACTTCTTCCTTTGAATATATACACCGTACAAATAGCCATCTAGACTCGGTGCAAAACATAAATATTCATTGCTCTTGTGGAACCGTTCTATAGCCATCTCTTGCCAGTGACAGCTATTCCGTCTATCACCTTCGTGTACGGAGATAATTGTGTTAGACGGCCGTCTTAATCACATCTAGGGTCACATGATCTGAATTATTAGTGATTATTGAAGGAAATGTTTCTCTTCGAAATTGACTTACGGAATAAGGGTATCAATGTGTATGTATATGCGTGTGTAGGTGTGTATATGTGTATATGTGTATGTGTGTATATTAGTGTATTAACAAGAGTGGTGCAGCAACAATAGAGGACTCATGCTGCGCAACAAAAAATGCGCTAGAGAGAAGGCGATAGCTGTCTAATGTCCCAGACTGACCCCACACATGCTCAGAGTGTGCTGGACAATTCCAGGCTTCATATGAACTCATTAGTTACAATTAGAGACATCGCAGAAATCATCATCTTAATCGCAATCCCAGTTGAGCTGAATGGTCATCGACCACTACGACGGACGAACAACATGTGTATATGTCTGTATGTATATTAGTGGCCAGGACTGACTTTCTCAGTTCTGCAAATAGTAACAGGGAGTCCAACACATTAGAGAACCGACCTTATTTGGTCGTTATTATTTTCTAAGACACATAATATAATTCAAGTGCGTGTGTGTGTATATATATATATATATATGTACAGATGAATGTTGAAGGTATTTTAAATGAGTATACTGGTGCATGCTGGTAGGTCTGGTCGTTGATTGGTAAGACCTGTAGACTTTCCTTAAGTGGAGACTTATTGATAAAAAACAGAAAATAAAAAATAATAAATATTATAGTTCGCAAAACATTCTCAATCAACGTTTCGACCGAGATACCTATAACAAGGAAAAGTGCATACCAACTGAAGACAATAAAATTAATCTAAAGTCTACGATCAACTGTAGTTTATTTACATTATTATCTTTATTTTCTGTTTTTCGTTTCTCTTATATTTTTTTATAAAGGCCTTTGAGTGGAAACGTCGAATGATCTGTTTTATTAACTGCTAGCTATATTTCTTCATTTAATTTAATATGTATTATGAACTGTTAAATAGTTATTTGAATGATTCAGTCTGTATTATTTACTGTAGAACATAATTTTGTGATTATTTTTTGATATGTTGATCATGTCAAACATGTCTTCCGAAAACAATACATGATTAAGATACTGGAATCCAAAAATAGTACAGAGGAAGAAAACAAAGTAGCTGTGTTCGCAGAAAGTCTATGAACCAACTTCAAACAACAATAAACTCTCAGATAGTGCATTATACAACACACAATAATAAACTCTGAGATAGTACATGATTGCTGATCCAGCGTTCATGTTCTTTGACCCAAAATGCTGCATTCACCAACTTGAAACAATAATAAACTCTGAAATATTCTATTACCCAACTTCAGACAATAATAAACTCTGAAATATTCTATTACCCAACTTCAGACAATAATAAACTCTGAAATATTCTATTACCCAACTTCAGACAATAATAAAATATATGAAATGAAAAGGTCATGAACCATATAAATATACAATTTGTCACAAATAAAGAATAAGAAAAATTGTGACAAAGAAATATTTTTCTCTCTCCTAATAAATATCTGGTTTTCACTCCCGTGTCTCCAACAGAAAAAAAACCGCAACTGGTGAAAATGTCCCATTCGCGAAATTAGCCTCATGTTTCATTGAGTCTCAAGTACATGAACACCCATTATAGGAATATCAAGTGGCAGGAAGCGATTTGGGTGAATGTTTTCTTATTGGAAATTCCGTCCATTAAGATAGGAATTGAAAGATTGTGTACTTTTCCGTGTTAATAACGTCGTGACCAGACGTCTGCTGCAAGGGAAACGATTGCTGTCTCATCCCATTAGTGACAATGTCTGATTCTATTCATTATATCGCGCGTTCATTATCCAATCCAAGCTTGACACGTCATTATAAACTTGACATTTAAGAGACGTGTCAGTGTCCGCAAACATGGCTGGATTACCAGAACTGCGGCTTCCAATATTCTTTATGGTTAAAAGTTCTGATTTAAGAGAGCCTGCTATTTTTTGTTGTTAAAATCTTTAATATAACCAAATTTTACTAACGTCTGCGGTTGAAAAGAGAGAACCTCACAATTTTGCTGACAGCTTAATTTTTACTAAACCAGAAAAGACCGCAAACAAGATCTGACTATAAACCGAACTCTACCTTCAGATTACAGTCTGACTATAAACCGAACTCTACCTTCAGATTACAGTCTGACTATAAACCGAACTCTACCTTCAGATTACAGTCTGACTATAAACCGAACTCTACCTTCAGATTACAGTCTGACTATAAACCGAACTCTACCTTCAGATTACAGTCTGACTATAAACCGAACTCTACCTTCAGATTACAGTCTGACTATAAACCGAACTCTACCTTCAGATTGTAGTGTGACAAAGTGAGTATTGTCAGTTATTTAATTGTACGATCATCATCATGGCACACCAGACACGTCCATTAGTTCTCCGATCTCACACCCAGTGTGTCCTTCATGATGTGCTAGCTGATTATTCTGGTTCTGTGTTGGCTGATAATTGTTGTTTATTATAATATTCCGTTAGTTTCTTGCAACAACATGCTTCATTCCCAGATAGATCCTTGCAACACCACGCTTCATTCCCAGATAGATCCTTGCAACACCACGCTTCATTCCCAGACAGATCCTTGCAACACCACGCTTCATTCCCAGACAGATCCTTGCAACACCACGCTTCATTCCCAGACAGATCCTTGCAACACCACGCTTCATTCCCAGATAGATCCTTGCAACACCACGCTTCATTCCCAGATAGATCCTTGCAACACCACGCTTCATTCCCAGATAGATCCTTGCAACGCCACGCTTCATTCCCATGTCCTGCATTCTAGCCATATAACCAGGAAGAAGAAATACATCCAACGTTACCGAAGGGTGAAACTCCGTGATTGCATTCAAAATATCATCACCGTCCATTGAATTACCATTATCCACTGTGACAACGATAGCAAGCCTATCTGTTATTTCATTTCCTCCAACACCACCGTGTCCAGGTAAAAAATAAAGGTAACTCTTCAACATAGGTTTCGTCATCGACTCAAGCCACTGACGGCGCAGACAGCCCGACTGAATCTTTCCAAGTATGCTTATAGAATCAACAAGACAGTAGACACCTGTAGCGATCTGGAGTCCAGCCGCATCGTTTCTATGGTCACCGCAATTACCATCATCATCATACTACTAGTTAATGTACAGAAAGCAGCACTTTCTTCCCTAATACACTTCTCTTTGAATTTAACCATGAATGCCAAAGCTCTGAGACTATACCGAAACAAGGCTCCATAATTAAGCTAAGCGAGACAAGGATCAGATGAAAGGCAAACCTATATTCCTCTGCTAAATGATATCCCATTATTCTAATTTTGATGCCTGTAACTTTCAATGTTTGTTTTCATCTCCAGGAATTATGACTAATACATTTCTTATTTTCTATGGAGGTGTGGTGAGATGTCTCCCTGGAACTTGGTTTCATGCTCAGAGATTTCAACTTACAGCCGTATACAATGGCATTATGTCCGTAGGAATGAGCCCACGGGCCATTGGATCAGCAACTTATAAGAAGAAATGTATGACAGCACGCGAAACATAAGGCTGTGGAAGACATGATGTCACACTGCATCATGTCACACTGCATCATGTCACACTGCATCATGTCACACTGCATCATGTCACACTGCATCATGTCACTGCATGATGTCACACTGCATGATGTCACACTGCGTGACGTCACACTGCATGGAGTATAAGGAAAAAAAACCATATATATTTATACACGGCCGACCGTGGGTGCGTCTAAGATATATAGAGTGGGAGGGGTACTATAAAAAGCTGGTATTATTTTATTTAATGCAACAGATTATTTTCTCATATTTTTCTTGGCAATTAAGGGGGAGAGGGGATCTGTCTTGCAAGGATCTGTCTGGGAATGAAGCGTGGTGTTGCAAGGATCTGTCTGGGAATGAAGCGTGGTGTTGCAAGGATCTGTCAGATTTTATAATATTTGCTTACAGGAGAAAAAAGTAAAAGAGAGTATCGCTGCTTCCCCCCCCCCTTTTCTGTCCCCGCCCCCAGTATCTACAAATTTCCAGTATCTACGAACTTATATTGTATGTAGCGAACTTCTGTTATTGCATAAATATTTCGTCTCTCCGGACCAGTTTGTTATAGCGGAATTATGCTGTCAATCCGAATAAAGTTGTTATATCGGGATTCCGCTATATTATGAAGACTCAAATTGTGTCCCTCTTCCTCTGTCCACATTTGTACAAAATATCAATGATCTTGTGGATATCTCGTACATTTTGTTGATTGCGTTTTCCCTTAGAAGATAAGACAGAAAATCTGGTCATATCACGATGCAAGTCATTCGTCACAATTTTATTGAGGATGACCTTTAGTGTCTACACATTATTAGAAAGCAGGCCAGAGTAAATGTATCACATAGCCACTACATTTCACACATGACTGCTTGCCCATGCAGATCTTATGGAGCAAGTGCTTTGCTCATTTTCATGAACCCCTCCCCCATTCCACTCTTAGTTCTGTTGATTAGTTCCAAGAGAAAGTCAACGTCAACAAGTTTGGAAACAAGCAGAACTGAAAGAGATGCCAGAAGATGGTTCAATACACCATTGACTGCCTTCGAGTCCCTCCTCTCTCCTGGTTTCCTGTAGGTGTTTACTTTCTTAGCACAAGTCACACCCATGATAACCCATTAGTCAGGCGGATGAATAAGTCAGAAAGAATACAACAGTAAGAAATTGAGACAAGACACTCGATAACATTAAATTTTCTCACGGGTGGGGGGGGACTGGTTGCCAGCCTAACTCTCAACCTTCCTTTGTCGCCTCCTACAACATGCCTGGACAGAAGACATTGGTTATATTCTTTGCTCCCTGAACTGGAAGTCCACGCCGTGGTTGCCACATGGGCGACTTCTCTTTAAAACACATAATAACTGGTCACCTCTATTTGAAGACATTGTTTGTCATAGCTTCACAGTTTATGAATGGTCTTCTAACGGGAAGATTAACATCAGGACGTTCATTAGAACATCACTAGAGCAAAGATACAAATCATAAACATGGCTAGTAAATAATGGAGGACACGGTCACAAACTTCTTCTCTCTCTTGCGGAGAGTTCAAGACATTCCATCAGTGTTTGCTGTATAACTGTTTCATATGTCTCAGGATAATTCTGAACATTCCATCAGTACGTGCTCTACGGTCTCATCTGCTGTACACCATTAAGATAATTTGTTTCTTGTGTGGGGTTAACGTTTGTTAATGTTGATGTGTTCTGTTACCTATGTGTGGGGTTAACGTTTGTTAATGTTGATGTGTTCTGTTACCTATGTTGTGTGGGGTTAACGTTTGTTAATGTTGATGTGTTCTGTTACCTATGTTGTGGTTTGCTTATGTTATTCTTGAAAACACAACACATAAACTGGTTACAATTGCAGATAACACAATACATATAACTGGTTACAATTGCAGATAACACAATACATAAAACTGGTTACAATTGCAGATAACACAACACATAAAACTGGTTACAATTGCAGATAACACAATACATAAAACTGGTTACAATTGCAGATAACACCATACATATAACTGGTTACAATTGCAGATAACACAACACATAAAACTGGTTACAATTGCAGATAACACATGTAAATATGGTTTGGATACAAATACAATTAAAACCACAAGTCAGGAATTCATGTCCAACAAGAACACACAACAACAAGCAGACTTCAACAATTGAGTTTAGATAATATATTATCATTGATATTGCAACTTTGACCAAAACAAGCAGCATACAATACACAAATGATCACAATACACAAAGTCATAGCATCAAGTTACATGGATCAAATAGGACACAAAGATAACAATTGATCACTTTTTTATGCAATCAGATGGCATCGTCAGAGCTTATGGCTAGACAACATGATATTTTCAAAACAAAATTAGGGAGGTGGAGGGGAAGAAAGTGTATAGATTTGACAAAATTTGTGCAGATTTAGAGAAATCTAATGTGATTTTGTCTAAAACGTTGATGAAATACTGGGTAGTTTTGTTACTAACAGGAAATATCATTGTTACACATGAGAATCCAGGTTTTGACTTTAACAGATGTAATGAGAGTGACTGATGATAGGGGAGGGGAAGTTCGGGGAGATTGTTAAATGACTTTATCGCATCTTCAAACTGACATGAAGAAATAGTCAGTTAGGATAGGGGTTTGTGAAGAGATTTGATTCAGGGCAGTGGAGAGATGAGATTCAGGGCAGTTGAGAGATGTGATTCAGGGCAGTGGAGAGATGTAATTCAGGGCAGTGGAGAGATGTAATTCAGGGCAGTGTAGAGATGTGATTCAGGGCGGTGGAGAGATGTGATGTGATTCAGGGCGGTGGAGAGATGTGATTCAGGGCGGTGGAGAGATGTGATTCAGGGCGGTGGAGAGATGTGATGTGATTCAGGGCGGTGGAGAGATGTGATTCAGGGCGGTGGAGAGATGAGATTCAGGGCGGTGGAGAGATGTGATGTGATTCAGGGCGGTGGAGAGATGTGATGTAATTCAGGGCGGTGGAGAGATGTGATTCAGGGCGGTGGAGAGATGTGATGTAATTCAGGGCGGTGGAGAGATGTGATTCAGGGCGGTGGAGAGATGAGATTCAGGGCGGTGGAGAGATGTGATTCAGGGCGGTGGAGAGATGTGATGTAATTCAGGGCGGTGGAGAGATGTGATTCAGGGCGGTGGAGAGATGTGATGTAATTCAGGGCGGTGGAGAGATGTGATTCAGGGCGGTGGAGAGATGTGATGTAATTCAGGGCGGTGGAGAGATGTGATGTAATTCAGGGCGGTGGAGAGATGTGATTCAGGGCGGTGGAGAGATGTGATGTAATTCAGGGCGGTGGAGAGATGTGATGTAATTCAGGGCGGTGGAGAGATGTGATGTAATTCAGGGCGGTGGAGAGATGTGATGTAATTCAGGGCGGTGGAGAGATGTGATGTAATTCAGGGCGGTGGAGAGATGTGATGTAATTCAGGGCGGTGGAGAGATGTGATGTAATTCAGGGCGGTGGAGAGATGTGATTCAGGGCGGTGGAGAGATGTGATGTAATTCAGGGCGGTGGAGAGATGTGATTCAGGGCGGTGGAGAGATGTGATGTAATTCAGGGCGGTGGAGAGATGTGATGTAATTCAGGGCGGTGGAGAGATGTGATGTAATTCAGGGCGGTGGAGAGATGTGATGTAATTCAGGGCGGTGGAGAGATGTGATGTAATTCAGGGCGGTGGAGAGATGTGATGTAATTCAGGGCGGTGGAGAGATGTGATGTAATTCAGGGCGGTGGAGAGATGTGATGTGATTCAGGGCGGTGGAGAGATGTGATTCAGGGCGGTGGAGAGATGTGATTCAGGGCGGTGGAGAGATGTGATGTGATTCAGGGCGGTGGAGAGATGTGATTCAGGGCGGTGGAGAGATGTGATTCAGGGCGGTGGAGAGATGTAATTCAGGGCGGTGGAGAGATGTGATTCAGGGCGGTGGAGAGATGTGATTCAGGGCGGTGGAGAGATGTAATTCAGGGCGGTGGAGAGATGTGATGTGATTCAGGGCGGTGGAGAGATGTGATTCAGGGCGGTGGAGAGATGTAATTCAGGGCGGTGGAGAGATGTGATGTGATTCAGGGCGGTGGAGAGATGTGATTCAGGGCGGTGGAGAGATGTGATTCAGGGCGGTGGAGAGATGTAATTCAGGGCGGTGGAGAGATGTGATGTAATTCAGGGCGGTGGAGAGATGTGATTCAGGGCGGTGGAGAGATGTGATTCAGGGCGGTGGAGAGATGTAATTCAGGGCGGTGGAGAGATGTGATGTAATTCAGGGCGGTGGAGAGATGTGATGTGATTCAGGGCGGTGGAGAGATGTGATGTGATTCAGGGCGGTGGAGAGATGTGATTCAGGGCGGTGGAGAGATGTGATGTAATTCAGGGCGGTGGAGAGATGTGATTCAGGGCGGTGGAGAGATGTGATTCAGGGCGGTGGAGAGATGTGATGTAATTCAGGGCGGTGGAGAGATGTGATTCAGGGCGGTGGAGAGATGTGATGTGATTCAGGGCGGTGGAGAGATGTGATTCAGGGCGGTGGAGAGATGTGATGTGATTCAGGGCGGTGGAGAGATGTGATTCAGGGCGGTGGAGAGATGTGATGTAATTCAGGGCGGTGGAGAGATGTGATTCAGGGCGGTGGAGAGATGTGATGTGATTCAGGGCGGTGGAGAGATGTGATTCAGGGCGGTGGAGAGATGTGATGTGATTCAGGGCGGTGGAGAGATGTGATTCAGGGCGGTGGAGAGATGTGATGTGATTCAGGGCGGTGGAGAGATGTGATTCAGGGCGGTGGAGAGATGTGATGTGATTCAGGGCGGTGGAGAGATGTGATTCAGGGCGGTGGAGAGATGTAATTCAGGGCGGTGGAGAGATGTGATGTAATTCAGGGCGGTGGAGAGATGTGATTCAGGGCGGTGGAGAGATGTGATTCAGGGCGGTGGAGAGATGTAATTCAGGGCGGTGGAGAGATGTGATGTAATTCAGGGCGGTGGAGAGATGTGATGTGATTCAGGGCGGTGGAGAGATGTGATGTGATTCAGGGCGGTGGAGAGATGTGATTCAGGGCGGTGGAGAGATGTGATGTAATTCAGGGCGGTGGAGAGATGTGATTCAGGGCGGTGGAGAGATGTGATTCAGGGCGGTGGAGAGATGTGATGTAATTCAGGGCGGTGGAGAGATGTGATTCAGGGCGGTGGAGAGATGTGATGTGATTCAGGGCGGTGGAGAGATGTGATTCAGGGCGGTGGAGAGATGTGATGTGATTCAGGGCGGTGGAGAGATGTGATTCAGGGCGGTGGAGAGATGTGATGTAATTCAGGGCGGTGGAGAGATGTGATTCAGGGCGGTGGAGAGATGTGATGTGATTCAGGGCGGTGGAGAGATGTGATTCAGGGCGGTGGAGAGATGTGATGTAATTCAGGGCGGTGGAGAGATGTGATTCAGGGCGGTGGAGAGATGTGATTCAGGGCGGTGGAGAGATGTGATTCAGGGCGGTGGAGAGATGTGATGTAATTCAGGGCGGTGGAGAGATGTGATTCAGGGCGGTGGAGAGATGTGATGTAATTCAGGGCGGTGGAGAGATGTGATTCAGGGCGGTGGAGAGATGTGATTCAGGGCGGTGGAGAGATGTAATTCAGGGCGGTGGAGAGATGTGATGTAATTCAGGGCGGTGGAGAGATGTGATGTGATTCAGGGCGGTGGAGAGATGTGATGTGATTCAGGGCGGTGGAGAGATGTGATGTGATTCAGGGCGGTGGAGAGATGTGATTCAGGGCGGTGGAGAGATGTGATTCAGGGCGGTGGAGAGATGTAATTCAGGGCGGTGGAGAGATGTGATGTAATTCAGGGCGGTGGAGAGATGTGATTCAGGGCGGTGGAGAGATGTGATTCAGGGCGGTGGAGAGATGTAATTCAGGGCGGTGGAGAGATGTGATTCAGGGCGGTGGAGAGATGTGATGTAATTCAGGGCGGTGGAGAGATGTGATTCAGGGCGGTGGAGAGATGTGATTCAGGGCGGTGGAGAGATGTGATGTAATTCAGGGCGGTGGAGAGATGTGATTCAGGGCGGTGGAGAGATGTGATTCAGGGCGGTGGAGAGATGTGATTCAGGGCGGTGGAGAGATGTGATTCAGGGCGGTGGAGAGATGTGATGTAATTCAGGGCGGTGGAGAGATGTGATTCAGGGCGGTGGAGAGATGTGATTCAGGGCGGTGGAGAGATGTAATTCAGGGCGGTGGAGAGATGTGATTCAGGGCGGTGGAGAGATGTAATTCAGGGCAGTGGAGAGATGTGATTCAGGGCGGTGGAGAGATGTGATTCAGGGCGGTGGAGAGATGTGATGTAATTCAGGGCGGTGGAGAGATGTGATTCAGGGCGGTGGAGAGATGTGATGTAATTCAGGGCGGTGGAGAGATGTGATTCAGGGCGGTGGAGAGATGTGATGTAATTCAGGGCGGTGGAGAGATGTGATTCAGGGCGGTGGAGAGATGTGATTCAGGGCGGTGGAGAGATGTGATTCAGGGCGGTGGAGAGATGTGATGTAATTCAGGGCGGTGGAGAGATGTGATTCAGGGCGGTGGAGAGATGTGATGTAATTCAGGGCGGTGGAGAGATGTGATGTAATTCAGGGCGGTGGAGAGATGTGATGTAATTCAGGGCGGTGGAGAGATGTGATGTAATTCAGGGCGGTGGAGAGATGTGATGTAATTCAGGGCGGTGGAGAGATGTGATGTAATTCAGGGCGGTGGAGAGATGTGATTCAGGGCGGTGGAGAGATGTGATGTAATTCAGGGCGGTGGAGAGATGTGATGTAATTCAGGGCGGTGGAGAGATGTGATTCAGGGCGGTGGAGAGATGTGATGTAATTCAGGGCGGTGGAGAGATGTGATGTAATTCAGGGCGGTGGAGAGATGTGATGTAATTCAGGGCGGTGGAGAGATGTGATTCAGGGCGGTGGAGAGATGTGATGTAATTCAGGGCGGTGGAGAGATGTGATTCAGGGCGGTGGAGAGATGTGATGTAATTCAGGGCGGTGGAGAGATGTGATGTAATTCAGGGCGGTGGAGAGATGTGATGTAATTCAGGGCGGTGGAGAGATGTGATTCAGGGCGGTGGAGAGATGTGATGTAATTCAGGGCGGTGGAGAGATGTGATTCAGGGCGGTGGAGAGATGTGATGTAATTCAGGGCGGTGGAGAGATGTAATTCAGGGCGGTGGAGAGATGTGATGTAATTCAGGGCGGTGGAGAGATGTGATTCAGGGCGGTGGAGAGATGTGATGTAATTCAGGGCGGTGGAGAGATGTGATGTAATTCAGGGCGGTGGAGAGATGTGATGTAATTCAGGGCGGTGGAGAGATGTGATGTAATTCAGGGCGGTGGAGAGATGTGATTCAGGGCGGTGGAGAGATGTGATGTAATTCAGGGCGGTGGAGAGATGTGATGTAATTCAGGGCGGTGGAGAGATGTGATGTAATTCAGGGCGGTGGAGAGATGTGATGTAATTCAGGGCGGTGGAGAGATGTGATGTAATTCAGGGCGGTGGAGAGATGTGATGTAATTCAGGGCGGTGGAGAGATGTGATGTAATTCAGGGCGGTGGAGAGATGTGATGTAATTCAGGGCGGTGGAGAGATGTGATGTAATTCAGGGCGGTGGAGAGATGTGATGTAATTCAGGGCGGTGGAGAGATGTGATTCAGGGCGGTGGAGAGATGTGATGTAATTCAGGGCGGTGGAGAGATGTGATGTAATTCAGGGCGGTGGAGAGATGTGATGTAATTCAGGGCGGTGGAGAGATGTGATTCAGGGCGGTGGAGAGATGTGATGTAATTCAGGGCGGTGGAGAGATGTGATTCAGGGCGGTGGAGAGATGTGATGTAATTCAGGGCGGTGGAGAGATGTAATTCAGGGCGGTGGAGAGATGTGATGTAATTCAGGGCGGTGGAGAGATGTGATTCAGGGCGGTGGAGAGATGTGATGTAATTCAGGGCGGTGGAGAGATGTGATGTAATTCAGGGCGGTGGAGAGATGTGATGTAATTCAGGGCGGTGGAGAGATGTGATGTAATTCAGGGCGGTGGAGAGATGTGATTCAGGGCGGTGGAGAGATGTGATGTAATTCAGGGCGGTGGAGAGATGTGATGTAATTCAGGGCGGTGGAGAGATGTGATGTAATTCAGGGCGGTGGAGAGATGTGATGTAATTCAGGGCGGTGGAGAGATGTGATGTAATTCAGGGCGGTGGAGAGATGTGATGTAATTCAGGGCGGTGGAGAGATGTGATGTAATTCAGGGCGGTGGAGAGATGTGATTCAGGGCGGTGGAGAGATGTGATGTAATTCAGGGCGGTGGAGAGATGTGATTCAGGGCGGTGGAGAGATGTGATGTAATTCAGGGCGGTGGAGAGATGTGATTCAGGGCGGTGGAGAGATGTGATGTAATTCAGGGCGGTGGAGAGATGTGATGTAATTCAGGGCGGTGGAGAGATGTGATGTAATTCAGGGCGGTGGAGAGATGTGATTCAGGGCGGTGGAGAGATGTGATGTAATTCAGGGCGGTGGAGAGATGTGATTCAGGGCGGTGGAGAGATGTGATGTAATTCAGGGCGGTGGAGAGATGTAATTCAGGGCGGTGGAGAGATGTGATGTAATTCAGGGCGGTGGAGAGATGTGATTCAGGGCGGTGGAGAGATGTGATGTAATTCAGGGCGGTGGAGAGATGTGATGTAATTCAGGGCGGTGGAGAGATGTGATGTAATTCAGGGCGGTGGAGAGATGTGATGTAATTCAGGGCGGTGGAGAGATGTGATTCAGGGCGGTGGAGAGATGTGATGTAATTCAGGGCGGTGGAGAGATGTGATGTAATTCAGGGCGGTGGAGAGATGTGATGTAATTCAGGGCGGTGGAGAGATGTGATGTAATTCAGGGCGGTGGAGAGATGTAATTCAGGGCGGTGGAGAGATGTGATTCAGGGCGGTGGAGAGATGTGATGTAATTCAGGGCGGTGGAGAGATGTGATGTAATTCAGGGCGGTGGAGAGATGTAATTCAGGGCGGTGGAGAGATGTGATTCAGGGCGGTGGAGAGATGTGATGTAATTCAGGGCGGTGGAGAGATGTGATTCAGGGCGGTGGAGAGATGTGATGTAATTCAGGGCGGTGGAGAGATGTGATGTAATTCAGGGCGGTGGAGAGATGTGATGTAATTCAGGGCGGTGGAGAGATGTGATGTAATTCAGGGCGGTGGAGAGATGTGATGTAATTCAGGGCGGTGGAGAGATGTGATGTAATTCAGGGCGGTGGAGAGATGTGATGTAATTCAGGGCGGTGGAGAGATGTGATGTAATTCAGGGCGGTGGAGAGATGTAATTCAGGGCGGTGGAGAGATGTAATTCAGGGCGGTGGAGAGATGTAATTCAGGGCGGTGGAGAGATGTAATTCAGGGCAGTGTAGAGATGTAATTCAGGGCGGTGTAGAGATGTAATTCAGGGCGGTGGAGAGATGTGATTCAGGGCGGTGGAGAGATGTGATGTAATTCAGGGCGGTGGAGAGATGTAATTCAGGGCGGTGGAGAGATGTGATGTAATTCAGGGCGGTGGAGAGATGTAATTCAGGGCGGTGGAGAGATGTGATGTAATTCAGGGCGGTGGAGAGATGTGATGTAATTCAGGGCGGTGGAGAGATGTAATTCAGGGCGGTGGAGAGATGTGATGTAATTCAGGGCGGTGGAGAGATGTAATTCAGGGCGGTGGAGAGATGTGATGTAATTCAGGGCGGTGGAGAGATGTAATTCAGGGCGGTGGAGAGATGTGATGTAATTCAGGGCGGTGGAGAGATGTAATTCAGGGCGGTGGAGAGATGTGATGTAATTCAGGGCGGTGGAGAGATGTAATTCAGGGCGGTGGAGAGATGTGATGTAATTCAGGGCGGTGGAGAGATGTAATTCAGGGCGGTGGAGAGATGTGATGTAATTCAGGGCGGTGGAGAGATGTAATTCAGGGCGGTGGAGAGATGTGATGTAATTCAGGGCGGTGGAGAGATGTAATTCAGGGCGGTGGAGAGATGTGATGTAATTCAGGGCGGTGGAGAGATGTGATGTAATTCAGGGCGGTGGAGAGATGTGATTCAGGGCGGTGGAGAGATGTGATGTAATTCAGGGCGGTGGAGAGATGTAATGTAATTCAGGGCGGTGGAGAGATGTGATGTAATTCAGGGCGGTGGAGAGATGTGATGTAATTCAGGGCGGTGGAGAGATGTGATGTAATTCAGGGCGGTGGAGAGATGTGATTCAGGGCGGTGGAGAGATGTAATTCAGGGCGGTGGAGAGATGTAATTCAGGGCGGTGGAGAGATGTAATTCAGGGCGGTGGAGAGATGTGATGTAATTCAGGGCGGTGGAGAGATGTAATTCAGGGCGGTGGAGAGATGTGATGTAATTCAGGGCGGTGGAGAGATGTAATTCAGGGCGGTGGAGAGATGTGATGTAATTCAGGGCGGTGGAGAGATGTAATTCAGGGCGGTGGAGAGATGTGATGTAATTCAGGGCGGTGGAGAGATGTAATTCAGGGCGGTGGAGAGATGTGATGTAATTCAGGGCGGTGGAGAGATGTAATTCAGGGCGGTGGAGAGATGTGATGTAATTCAGGGCGGTGGAGAGATGTAATTCAGGGCGGTGGAGAGATGTGATGTAATTCAGGGCGGTGGAGAGATGTGATGTAATTCAGGGCGGTGGAGAGATGTGATTCAGGGCGGTGGAGAGATGTGATGTAATTCAGGGCGGTGGAGAGATGTAATGTAATTCAGGGCGGTGGAGAGATGTGATGTAATTCAGGGCGGTGGAGAGATGTGATGTAATTCAGGGCGGTGGAGAGATGTGATGTAATTCAGGGCGGTGGAGAGATGTGATTCAGGGCGGTGGAGAGATGTGATGTAATTCAGGGCGGTGGAGAGATGTGATGTAATTCAGGGCGGTGGAGAGATGTGATGTAATTCAGGGCGGTGGAGAGATGTGATGTAATTCAGGGCGGTGGAGAGATGTGATGTAATTCAGGGCGGTGGAGAGATGTGATTCAGGGCGGTGGAGAGATGTAATTCAGGGCGGTGGAGAGATGTAATTCAGGGCAGTGTAGAGATGTAATTCAGGGCGGTGGAGAGATGTAATTCAGGGCGGTGGAGAGATGTGGACAGCACAAAGAACAGTGGAGGAAACTTCTGGGGTTATCTGCATGATTCTGCATATTAATAAAATGATTTCAATTGGGATTCCCATAACTAAAAATAGATGTTGCATGGATGCTCAAGCAATGTTACATCGATGCTGAAAGGAGTGGCTTTTCTTTAAAGTGTAATATTTTCTGTTTGACCAAGTAACTTACTACTACTCCACCACTACTTAATACAACTACCACTACTGCTACTACTACTCCACCACTACTTAATACAACTACCACTACTGCTACTACTACTCCACCACTACTTAATACAACTACCACTACTGCTACTACTACTCCACCACTACTTAATACAACTACCACTACTGCTACTACTACTCCACCACTACTTAATACAACTACCACTACTGCTACTACTACTCCACCACTACTTAATACAACTACCACTACTGCTACTACTACTCCACCACTACTTAATACAACTACCACTACTGCTACTACTACTACTACTAATTATAAATAAAAATGCTACCGCTTTCTATACTGCTACTGCTGCAATGGCTACTACTACTACTACCATGCCTTTCGAGACAGAGGTCTACCTAAAAGACTTGTGAGATGTGCATCTATAGCCGTTCATGCAACCATCAAGCACACTTATCAAACACTAATACAATGAATACATCAATAACAGCTAATAAAAACTGTGTATAATTCCAGAAACTTGTTGATATTATCTGATGTCAAAATAAGTCTGTATAATTCCAGAAACTTGTTGATATTATCTGATGTCAAAATAAGTCTGTATAATTCCAGAAACTTGTTGATATTATCATTATAAAACTTTCCCAAATTTGGCATTTTTTCCACCTGCAGAATCAAGATGTAATGGAGAGAAGTGCTCATGACAGGAGAGTAGTGCTCATGACAAGAGAGTAGTGGAGAGAAGTGCTCATGACAGGAGAGTAGTGAGAGAAGTGCTCATGACAGGAGAGTATTGGAGAGAAGTGCTCATGACAGGAGAATAGTGGAGAGAAGTGCTCATGACAGGAGAGTAGTGAGAGAAGTGCTCATGACAGGAGAGTAGTGAGAGAAGTGCTCCTGGAGAAGATATAATGACCCTGACTGGTTATGTTGATGTATTCAGTTTGGCACCCCTACGACCCTAACTGGTGATGTTGATGTATTCAGTTTGGCACCCCTACGACCCTGACTGGTTTTGGGTTTTGTCATTGATCAGAGAATAATCACTATCTTTCACTTCACATGCCAGAAAATATGTAGGTCCAGCTCCATGGAAACAACCAAGTGACTAAATGTACACTTGACTACAATAGCACTATTCCTCTTCAGCCATGAAGAGGTTCAACCATATAACACGTAGAAACCACTGTGTGCATGCTATAATGACAACAATAATTTACACATTCAGTTGAATTAATTGTGTTAATTATACATTATTTCAATACAGGGACAAATTATTTTACGGATCAACAATTTATACAAGAAACAACCATGCAGATATAGACATTATTAGCCTCCAATTTATACAAGAAACAACACTGCAGATATAGACATTATTAGCCAACAATTTATACAAGAAACAACACTTCTGATATAGACATTATTAGCCAACAATTTATACAAGAAACAACACTTCTGATATAGACATTATTAGCCAACAATTTATACAAGAAACAACACTTCTGATATAGACATTATTAGCCAACAATTTATACAAGAAACAACACTTCTGATATAGACATTATTAGCCAACAATTTATACAAGAAACAACACTTCTGATATAGACATTATTAGCCAACAATTTATACAAGAAACAACACTGCAGATATAGACACTATTAGTCAGTGAAAGAAGAAGAAGAATTTCTTTAGGTTAGATTAAGTAAAATTTAGCACTTATGGTGAGGTACACTTCTTTAAACCACAAACACTAGTTCAATTTGGTTATATTGTAGCTTTACAACCATAAAAAATTGTGAATGTTGCAGTTCTGGCAATCCGACCACTATATAGTCTGTGACATTAATTTATTTTCTTGACTACTATTGCCTTTTCTGCTTGACCTAAATAAGTCTTGTTGTCTCTAGTCGAAACTTCAGTCTCAAGTCTTCTCGTTTAGTCCAAACTTCAGTCTCAAGTCTTCTCGTTTAGTCCAAACTTCAGTCTCAAGTCTCCTCGTTTAGTCCAAACTTCAGTCTCAAGTCTCCTCGTTTAGTCCAAACTTCAGTCTCAAGTCTCCTCGTTTAGTCCAAACTTCAGTCTCAAATCTCCTCGTTTAGTCCAAACTTCAGTCTCAAGTCTCCTCGTTTAGTCCAAACTTCAGTCTCAAGTCTCCTCGTTTAGTCCTAACTTCAGTCTCAAGTCTTCTCGTTTAGTCCAAACTTCAGTCTCAAGTCTCCTCGTTTAGTCCAAACTTCAGTCTCAAGTCTCCTCGTTTAGTCCAAACTTCAGTCTCAAGTCTCCTTGTTTAGTCCAAACTTCAGTCTCAAGTCTCCTCGTTTAGTCCAAACTTCAGTCTCAACTCTTCTCGTTTAGTCCAAACTTCAGTCTCAACTCTTCTCGTTTAGTCCAAACTTCAGTCTCAAGTCTTCTCGTTTAGTCCAAACTTCAGTCTCAAGTCTCCTCGTTTAGTCCAAACTTCAGTCTCAAGTCTCTTTGTTTAGTCCAAACTTCAGTCTCAAGTCTCCTCGTTTAGTCCAAACTTCAGTCTCAAGTCTCCTCATTTAGTCCAAACTTCAGTCTCAAGTATCTTTGTTTAGTCCAAACTTCAGTCTCAAGTCTCCTCGTTTAGTCCAAACTTCAGTCTCAAGTCTCCTCGTTTAGTCCAAACTTCAGTCTCAAGTCTCCTCGATTAGTCCAAACTTCAGTCTCAAGTCTTCTCGTTTAGTTATAGACAGTTCATTTCATTTCTTCAGTATTGTGTATGTCTGACATTGATAACACAGGTGCCTGGTATAAAGATTGAATTGAACATTTGCTGATTAATGTTTCAAGACTGGGATAACTAATTCTCTAATTGCTCTGTCCCCTAAACTAAAAAATCAAATTGTCCCCTCCTGTGGGGCTAATGCTCCACATTGGGAACCACTGGTCTAGACTGATACTGTCCACAAGATATGCTCTAAGTTTCTTCTGGAAAAGGGATTTTCATGTAGAAATAAAGTTAAAAATAAGTCATTTATGCGAAAATAATGTTAAATTTAGTATTTTATGCAGAATTCATCATCAGAATTAGTAATTTATGCAAACAAATTAAATTTGCTAGATGGCAATTTAATAAAAATGAAGTTAAAAATTAGGAATTTGTGCAGAAAAAAATGTTATAAAAGGGTAATCTATAGAGTAATACAGTTTAAATGGGTAATTTATACAATAATAGTTATAAATCGGTAATTTATGCAGAAATAGTTATAAAAGAGTAATTTATGCAGAATTAGAGTTATAAGTTGGTAATTTATGCATAAAAAAACCAACAAACAGAAATGTGGTAGAGAACACAATAATAACTGAATAAAACTGGTGAAACAACTGTTACCACCATCCACCCATCACTAACCCCTCCATCACTAACCCCTCCATCACTAACACCATCTATACAGATACATCGGGGTTGTTAGAGAAGACATTCGCCTACCCCCCAACTTGCACAGAGAAGATAGGTTGAGACCTCGCACCTCTGAGGATTGGATAAGTTCAGTGATACAGTTGGAGAAGACATGCACTTACCCCCACCTTGCACAGGGAAGATAGGTTGAGACCCCTGAAGATAGGTTGAGACCCTGAAGATAGGTTGAGAACCTGAAGATAGGTTGAGACCCTGAAGATAGGTTGAGACCTCGTACCCCTGAAGATAGGTTGAGACCCCTGAAGATAGGTTGAGACCCCTGAAGATAGGTTGAGACCCTGAAGATAGGTTGAGAACCTGAAGATAGGTTGAGACCTCGTACCCCTGAAGATAGGTTGAGACCCCTGAAGATTGGTTGAGACCCCCTGAAGATTGGTTGAGATCCCTGAGGATTGGATAAGTTCAGTGATACAGTTGTTGACAGAATGCTAATCTTCATTCCTTAGTCTACCCAGCATCCTCTTTCTCTGTGTTCTCTCTCAATCTCCTGCTATAACGTTCCTTTAATAACGGTTGACAACTATCCCGCATGTGCTGGCCACACACATTCATTATAGCTTTTTTATATCACTTTGACCTAATGGATGAGGCAGCCAACCTCATACCCAACACTTCTTAGTCACCTCTTACAACATGCATGGTAGATCACAGCCTTTCTTCTAATTCTTCATTATCCTCATGGGCCCTATTAACACATGGCCCATACCTACCAACAATGGGTATCAAGATGAAATCTGAATATTTTCCATTCATCATATTTATAAGTATATGTATTCTGGTTTCTAAAAGAATGCCCGATCTTGTCAACCAATACACATAAAATCTAATGTCTAATTTTCAGTTAATTTATGTTTATGAGGCACGATCATTTATCGGCCCACCAGGTATAAAAACAATTTCCAGCAAAGTGGTGTGGACCGCACAAAACATGATGAGACACATAGAACACCATGGTCATTCACTATATCAAACTTAATTTTCAGTCACATTGATTCATCTTGCCACTGGTTTCAAATGATGTCTGACAAAACAGTGTAGTCAATGCATTGATGGTGTCCGAAAAGACAGTGTAGTCAATGCATTGATGGTGTCCGACAAGACAGTGTAGTCAATGCATTGATGGTGTCCGACAAGACAGTGTAGTCAATGCATTGATGGTGTCCGACAAGACAGTGTAGTCAATGCATTGATGGTGTCCGACAAGACAGTGTAGTCAATGCATTGATGGTGTCCGACAAGACAGTGTAGTCAATGCATTGATGGTGTCCGACAAGACAGTGTAGTCAATGCATTGATGGTGTCCGACAAGACAGTGTAGTCAATGCATTGATGGTGTCCGACAAGACAGTGTAGTCAATGCATTGATGGTGTCCGACAAGACAGTGTAGTCAATGCATTGATGGTGTCCGACAAGACAGTGTAGTCAATGCATTGATGGTGTCCGACAAGACAGTGTAGTCAATGCATTGATGGTGTCCGACAAGACAGTGTAGTCAATGCATTGATGGTGTCCGACAAGACAGTGTAGTCAATGCATTGATGGTGTCTGACAAGACAGTGTAGTCAATGCATTGATGGTGTCTGACAAGACAGTGAGCTGAATGCATTGATGGTGTCCGACAAGACAGTGAGCTGAATGCATTGATGGTGTCTGACAAGACAGTGTAGTCAATGCATTGATGGTGTCCGACAAGACAGTGAGCTGAATGCATTGATGGTGTCCGACAAGACAGTGTAGTCAATGCATTGATGGTGTCCGACAAGACAGTGTAGTCAATGCATTGATGGTGTCCGACAAGACAGTGTAGTCAATGCATTGATGGTGTCCGACAAGACAGTGTAGTCAATGCATTGATGGTGTCCGACAAGACAGTGTAGTCAATGCATTGATGGTGTCCGACAAGACAGTGTAGTCAATGCATTGATGGTGTCTGACAAGACAGTGAGCTGAATGCATTGATGGTGTCTGACAAGACAGTGAGCTGAATGCATTGATGGTGTCTGACAAGACAGTGAGCTGAATGCATTGATGGTGTCTGACAAGACAGTGAGCTGAATGCATTGATGGTGTCCGACAAGACAGTGTAGTCAATGCATTGATGGTGTCTGACAAGACAGTGAGCTGAATGCATTGATGGTGTCCGACAAGACAGTGTAGTCAATGCATTGATGGTGTCTGACAAGACAGTGAGCTGAATGCATTGATGGTGTCCGACAAGACAGTGAGCTGAATGCATTGATGGTGTCCGACAAGACAGTGAGCTGAATGCATTGATGGTGTCTGACAAGACAGTGAGCTGAATGCATTGATGGTGTCTGACAAGACAGTGAGCTGAATGCATTGATGGTGTCTGACAAGACAGTGAGCTGAATGCATTGATGGTGTCTGACAAGACAGTGAGCTGAATGCATTGATGGTGTCTGACAAGACAGTGAGCTGAATGCATTGATGGTGTCTGACAAGACAGTGAGCTGAATGCATTGATGGTGTCTGACAAGACAGTGAGCTGAATGCATTGATGGTGTCTGACAAGACAGTGAGCTGAATGCATTGATGGTGTCTGACAAGACAGTGAGCTGAATGCATTGATGGTGTCTGACAAGACAGTGAGCTGAATGCATTGATGGTGTCTGACAAGACAGTGAGCTGAATGCATTGCACAGCTCTTCCTCACTTAAATCGAAGTCTTCAGTGCAAGTCATTTTCACATTCAGCAAAATTCTAGAAATGGCATTAGCCTACAAACTAAGCTGAAAGTTTATAAAACAATAATACTTTCAGTGCTGTTATATGCTGGTGTTATATGGACAACTGTGTATAGATTGATTAGATTTATTGATTACATCAACCACTTTCACACAGATTGTCTCAGAAAATGATCAACATCAGATTTCAAGACAAGATTACAGATAGATACCACTGTCCTTGACAGATCTGGTATCCCTAACATTGACACTTTCCTCATGCAGACACAGATTCGTTGGGCAGCTCATGTGGTATGTATGTTAGATCACCGCATACCAAAGATACTTCTCTATAGTAAATTGCAGATGTGCATACATTCTCAAGGTATTCACAAGAAACTCTACAAGGACTCATTAAAGACCACACTGAAAGCCTTAAATAGACCAAGATACACATGGGAAGACGCTGCACAAAATAGATCTACATGGCGCTCTACAGTCAAAAAAGGTGCGGTATCTCGTGAAAAGAGGAGAAATGTTGCAGAGCTCAACAACGAAGAGTAGCTTGCTAGAAAGTCATAGGTAGATCAAAAACCATCATATATATATATATATATATAGCAAATACTGTGGTTATCCCATGTCCAAACTGTCTAAGGACATTTGAGTTCAGAATAGGGTTTATTAGCCATCTATGAACTATAGTCAAGGACATAACTCTAACTGAATTTCAAAAGTAAATGTAACAAATGGTCATTATCACTTGTGATGGATGAACAATATGTTTGTAAGCATAACAGGAACAACAACAACAAGATAAATGTAAGTAAGCAAAACTCACATGAGGTGCTTGAAAAGAATATGTACTCAAAACAAAGAAAGTGTTCCAACCAGGTGTCTGTAGGTGACATAGTAGAGATTATCCCATCTGTATTGGGAATTTCCAAAATGACTTTTAGCACCATACAGGAGTAAAAATTGAGCCTGAATTTTTTAATCCTGAAGGCGAAATCCATTGTCCAGAGAGTGGAATGTGATTCCAAAAAACAAAAAAAAGCTACGATTTGTAATTTTTTGAAAAAAATGTTACGGTAACTGGTACTAGCTATAT
This sequence comes from Meghimatium bilineatum, assembly GCA_034231615.1. NCBI lineage: Eukaryota > Metazoa > Mollusca > Gastropoda > Stylommatophora > Philomycidae > Meghimatium > Meghimatium bilineatum. Next base: position 53,048,406 of record CM067313.1, read on the forward strand.
TATTTAACGTCCTGTTTCTGTTGCTAAAATGGCTGCAGGAGATGTCATGTGATTATGATTTTGAAATCTGATCAATCTATAGTCAATGGCATAGAGGCGAAGTGACATGACAGTGAATCGAGTTTTATATACTTTTATTTCATCGTATATTCAGCGAAATCATTATTTATTCTGATTGGAAAGTGGAAATCTTGAGGTAAGTTCTTCAAATATATTAAATAAAATAGACCACGAGGTCCCACAAGTTTTTCATTATGTAAAATATATAATATTCAACAGATATGGAGCGACTAAAAATACAATAGGCCCTATGTCTAGATATAGATAGGTCTAAATATGTCTTTATCACATTCTCACACGTCTCGTATCACACACACACAAACAAAACTTACACTAATATATGCAGAATTTAATTCTTTATTTATATGTGCAAGTATTATTTAAATATCTTTAACAGCAAAACAGTTATAGCGATTTCAAAACATCCACCAATGTTTGCGTAACATTTCCAAAAACTAATTCCGCGGCAGTCAGCGGCCGGAGAGAAGTAACGTAATTGTAAACATAGGGTGCTAAAGGTTAATTGTATGATAAATATATGTAGTGTTAAGTGTAAATTATTCAATGAATTTGTACACCTAGCAAACAGGAATACCATACAAAAATGAAGGGTTAGGGATATGATTAGCATTAGAATTTTGTAAGAAACTAGACCATGCACAATTAATGGCCCTTTGTCAATGTGATGCTGGAAAATCATGTGCTTTATAAAATCCATTGAACAACATCTGTGCATCATACAAGTTCAGTTACATGGCAGAGTACCATACCTGACACAGTAATGCAGATAGAATGTTTGCATGAAGGTCAATGATCACCTATACCACCCTGCATGGCACATGATGATTATACCTGGTTAGAACAGATGTAGATAACTTACATTTTCTACGGAAATCTGGTTGAAACACTTTCTACATTTTAGACATACATTCCTCCCAAGTACCAACAAAACAGCTACAGTTACATAAGCATTGTATGGCACATGATGAAGATACCTGAATGCTGACTACACCCAAATAACATCCAATTCTTGGTAGTATTATAATAGTGACAACGCAACCACATTGAGTCACAGTCTCAATTAAGTATGGTAGCATACCCAACACAGGATGTAGCCATCAAACCAGTATTTTTTAGCTGTATGATTTTATTGGCAGTATTTAAATTCAGTAGTTTGCCATTGCTTTATGAACGGTCTATATGCACAGTTATCTGAGGCGGGTTTTCAACTCAGTAACTTGGTCATCACAGACAGACTCTGTACCCCAAACTCTGTCCCAGTTAATGAATCAGAATTATTTCCAGATTATAGGACAAAGGTGAGCACCCATTCTGGGTCTTCTGGGTCGATGGGCCAGATTCAACATTTTTCATGTGGGATACAAGCCAATAATTTTCTCTTTTAAACTCCTTTGAAGTTCTGAAAGACATTGAAGTTGTCATGAACCGCCAAATAATTTTTCTACAATATAAGACTTACTATGTTTGAAGGTTCAATGCCAGACATCAAAAGGTGCCTGTGAGAAACACAATTTGATGCAATAATTTTCTCCTTATCATTGTTTAGCATCATATTTTACAGCCTGGCTCAGATAGCTTGTGATTTGATATTTTCTAACTCGGGGGCCAGTGCATAAAATTATTTTAAGTCAGCATGTTTGACCTACGGTACTCGCCATATTTTTGTCCATCCTCGTTATACTGCCTGCAGACAACATTCACTGATATTGGATGATCGTCACTTTGTGTATAATTCTTGTTGCCAGCTAATAAAACAACAAGGATCAATCAAATAAGCACAGATGTGTAAAATGGTCCACAGGTCCTACATCTCAAGTATGTCCTGGCCTATTAGTCTCACTAAATAAGTACATTCTACGACACATTTCATTTCAAGTAACAGCTCCAAGCAGTCAGGCGTTAAATCATGACAGATTTCTTATGTCCCAATGCACTTTCAAACCTGGTACGCTGTGATCCAGCGATAGTCAACAAGCTCACCATCAACTAGACAACTGAACTCCTCACAAAGCTATAACATCCTGAGTCAAATAAATTAAATAACCAAGTCAATTCATTAACAAAATCATATAATCAAGCATACAGCATATATTTACTAGCACAACAAAAATAAGTGCATTAAAGGTATGAAGAAATTTATCATAAGCTCACAAAATAAGATATAATTAAAACAATATAAATTTATGCACATTAAATGAAATACACAGGAGACAGAAAAATCCCTTCATTTTGTATACCAGATTTCACAAACAACACTGAAAGATTTGTTAAATTTCTGAACATGGAAATAATTTGGCTGTAATATTCAGCCTGCACTATGTCATCTGAGCAGAGGGTAGCACTTCTTCAACAGGATTGGTTTCAGCACTCTCTGTAGATCCATAACCAGCTTGCCAAGATGGGCAGTTGACTTCCTGTTCACTGGAGAGGTCTTGTGTCAAAACAGTGGCTACAAATGGCTGAAACAGAGAATTGACATGACAATATTAGCTTTTCAGTCATGTAGTGAAACAATGATTAGAATTAGGTTACAATTTGCATGATTTGTTTAACTCATTTTAAGAAAAATCATCATCTTTCCTTAATGCTATCCTGACAGAGAACCAATACACAAAGTTCATTATAAGTCAATGCAGTTTTCTCCTTCCTAGTCACGAGTTCATCTCCAGATTATATATCTTTCCTAGTCACGAGTTCATCTCCAGATTATATATCTTTCCTAGTCACGAGTTCATACCGCTCTGCTCTTGGTGGACCAAGGGTTAGCAGATAACCAAGATCCCAAAATGCCTCCTTCTAGTGCACCCTAAAAACAGAAATACAGCTGCTTGTGCTTATTTTGGCTAAAACTTTTGGGGATCATGTCATGAATATGGAGGCAGCAGATGAAAAGAGAATTGACTGCAAAAGAGACAGGCCATATCTCAGACACCTCTGCATCAACACATGCAGTGGCATTGTTGACACCAGTCAGTTCAGAGGAAGCATTGAAGGGGCAGATAATGCAGAGGTTATGAGAAATATTAAGAGTCAGTGTGTCAGACTCAATAAGCATAAAATATTGAGATCGTTAAGAGGGAAGCACAGCACCAGAGGGCATTCAATAAATCTTCAGATCAACAGCTGATGATGTGTATCTCCTTCCCCAGCCACCCACCCACCTAATGTCTCCAGTGTGGCACACCTACAACCCTAATGTCTCCAGTGTGGCACACCTACAACCCTAATGTCTCCAGTGTGACACACCTACAACCCTAATGTTTCCAGTGTAGCACACCTAAAACCCTAATGTCTCCAGCGTGGCACATCTACAACCCTAATGTCTCCAGTGTGACACATCTATGACCCTGATGTCTCTAATGTCTCCAGTGTGGCACATCTACGACCCTAATGTCTCTAATGTCTCCAGTGTGGCACATCTATGACCCTGATGTCTCCAGTGTGGCACATCTACAACCCTAATGTCTCCAGTGTGGCACATCTATGACCCTGGTCTTTCCAGTGTGGCACATCTACAACCCTAATGTCTCCAGTGTGGCACATCTACGACCCTGGTGTTTCCAGTGTGGCACATCTACAACCCTAATGTCTCCAGTGTGACACATCTATGACCCTGGTGTCTCCAATGTGGCACATCTACGACCCTGATGTCTCTAATGTCTCCAGTGTGACACATCTACGACCCTGGTGTTTCCAGTGTGGCACATCTACAACCCTAATGTCTCCAGTGTGGCACACCTACAACCCTAATGTCTCCAGTGTGACACACCTACAACCCTAATGTTTCCAGTGTAGCACACCTAAAACCCTAATGTCTCCAGCGTGGCACACCTACAACCCTAATGTCTCCAGCGTGGCACACCTACAACCCTAATGTCTCCAGTGTGACACATCTATGACCCTGGTGTCTCCAGTGTGGCACATCTACGACCCTGATGTCTCTAATGTCTCCAGTGTGGCACATCTATGACCCTGATGTCTCCAGTGCGGCACATCTACGACCCTGGTGTTTCCAGTGTGGCACATCTACAACCCTAATGTCTTCAGTGTGGCACATCTACAACCCTAATGTCTTCAGTGTGGCACATCTACGACCCTGATGGGGTATGAGTCGTGTTATTATTATTATTATCTGCTTCCAAGGCCAGATATGGAATGCTATATGAAACAACAAACTCAAAACAGACAATACTACATACACTGGGCTCTAAAAATCAAGCAGTCAGAGAGTATCTGATAAAAAGGCGATAAAGAGGGTCACAGTAACAAAAATGGACAGAACTATAATTAATGATAAATTGAGATATTTTACAAGCAAATAAATTGAATTAAATATAGATGTATAAAATGTAATATAAACATATGTGAACACGGATAACTTCTATTTTGTTTGCTGTCAAAGGGCCTTTCTTCTGCAACATTTAGCTGTAAAATCAGTCTGATAAATCACAAACCAACCTTTGAAATGGTCATTTCAGGCGAGTCATCACCAGATTCGCCATCAGTCTCCCGGTCATTGATATTCTGTTGTGAAATACAAGATGAATTATTCCTGGCTTAAATCATTGCCACAATACATGAGTACATGTGTGAATGAAGAATACACAATTCTAGGAATAGACTAGTTCAAGTATGAGGGGCTGTTCAATAAGTTGATTGACCGGTTCCCCCTCCCTCACAAAAATGTAATACATAGAGTATAGCTATTTACCAGCTGCATATGAGAACCATATGCCAACGTTACCAGCTGCATATGAGAACCATATGCCAACGTTACCAGCTGCATATGAGAACCATATGCCAACGTATGAACAAAACTGAAAGTATGTAACTTTGAATAATGTGATGAGATGGATCCTATAAGTGAAGGTGATTTATTTGTGTATGTGTGATACAAGAGCCGTGAGAAGGTTGTTATATGTAAGTGTATGTGTGATACAAGAGCTGTGAGAGGGTTGTTATGATGGGAAACAAGGTTTCATAACCAAACTAACTTAACCCAAGAAGGGTTCAGGATATTCATCAGGAAGACAACGTTCTGGAGAGAATACGTCACATGACATAGCCTACCCTGTATATCAGATGCCCATAGGTGTCAGCTGGTAAGGATTTCATGTTCCCCCCCCAAACCCCCTAATAATTAGTAATGTCCTAGTAATTAGGTGGGATGGGGGGGGTGTACTAAATATGGACGTTTTTATTGTAATGAACCTCCTGAAACCTTCTCTGTCTTGGCCGATGCTGCTTACATTTTCCAACGACATATTCATGCTATTTTTTAATGTCATCAGTCCATTGTCTTCTTGGTCTACCTTCCCTCCTCCGTCCCGGTGCTCTGCCCTCCATTATTTCTCTTTCTAAACAGTTGTGTCTCTTTATATGACCAAACAGGTGTAGTTTTCTTTTTGTTATTGTGTTTAGTAACCAACACTCTGGAATTTTCAATGTGTTTATAATATCCGAGTTTCTCTTTTTTTTTTCTTCCATGATATTCTAACTATCTTTCTGTAGCATTTCAGCTTGAAGGCGTTGATCTTCATTGCCGCTGTTTTACTTAGGGTCCATGTTTCCCAGCCATATGTTGCAACCGAAACCAAAAAAAAAGTTCGTACCATTAGCAGTTTTGTTTCTATTTTGTTGTTTTCCCATATGTTTTTCAACCGTGTTATTTTACAATATGCCATTGCCAATCTCTTCCTTATTTCTGCCATGCAGTCTCATGCACCGTTGATGTTTGCTCTTAAGTATTTGAATTTATCCACACATATGATCTCAGTATTGTCTATTCTGGTTTTTGGTTGTTGTGTTGATAGATATGGATTTTATAAATGTTTAACTGCAGGACATACCCTGTACATCAGATATCAACCAATGTCTAACTATGTACATACCCTGTATCTTGGAGGCTGTATATTTTTAAACCATCCGAAGCTGATACGTCCAACAAACATTAGTAAAGTAATAAACAGAGCAATACAGGAGAACATGAAGACTTGATTAAAACCTTCTGTGGACAGAGAACATGAAGACAGGATAAAAACCTTCTGTGGACAGAGAACATGAATACAAGTTATTATACGGTCAATGTGCTATAAATAATACTATATTTAAACATACAGCTTAATAACATTGCAGACCTATAGACGTTGCACATTAATTAGTTTGTTCCGTTCGTGCTGCAGGCGGCAAATAGGGTTGAGGTTTTGATTCTTTATTTCTTGTATGGTCTTGCAGCCTATTACCCCTTCTTTAAGTATGGTTTTCTTTAGGGTTGCTTTAGGCCTTCCTCAGTTTCTTTTACCCTCAGGTGACCACATAAGGGCTTGTTGGTTTATTTCTGTTTTCATCTAGTCTTAAAACGTTGTCCAGGTATTTCAATCTGCGTTTTCGTATGATGTTTGAAACATATTCGTGGTGTGTTTTGTTTCTTAGATCACTATTTGTGATGAAATCGCTCCATTTTTGGCTCATCAGTTTCCAGAGACATTTGTTTTTGAAGCTGTTTAATTTTTGGTCTGTTGCTTGAGTTGATTTCCAGCTTTCACTTCCATACGTTAATACTGAAACAATACATGAGTTGAATAACTTTTGCTTGGTGTTTCTTCCTAGATCTTTGGATTTCCAGATATTAGTTAGATATTAGTGAATGTGCTAGCTGCACATTACAACATAGCACATTGGTTACTGAATTCAAAAACAGATAGCATTACTCTTACCTGATCTAAGTCCAGTAAAAAATACAACATTGAATTGCAAAAGGATAACTGCCCACAAAACAAAAGTCACTGCTGATCCATGGATGTGTTTGTCAATTCGTGAGGAACTGTATGCGAAGAAGATGTTGTAGCGATCCGTAATATGCTTGAAAGATAAATACAGGAGTCCTGAAATGGCAAAATTTGGACAATGAACCTCATTCATTCAGAGTAGAAATGAAATGAAACTGATTTAGAAAATCAAAAGAAAAATTGAGGATGGATTTAAAATATGAAAGTGGTATTTATCATCATCACACCCATCGCCCCTCAGGGTTGTAGTGGGTACCACTTTAGAAAAAGCAGCAGAAACATCTGACTATTCCTCTCTGTTCTCAGTACTTTGAGAAATTTAATTCTGTCCAGTCTTTCTAAATTATATCCATCAATACTTCCCTTTTTCCTCTTCTTCTTCCCTCAACTGTCGCCCGCAGACAAGTCTTGGAACAAGAAATCTTGCTTCATCACATGTCCAACCAATGAATGTTTGTGCCATTTCACTATTGTTAGTTGTTTTTGTTGACTTGCAAGAGCATTTATTTTGTTGCTCATATATATATATATATTAGATTTATGTTCGGTATAACGGATGAGCATTATTCTTCTGTAAAAATATGTTTTCAAAAGCCTGTATGTGCCTCTACATTTCTATTGTAATTGTCCATCTCTCAGATTCAAACAAATGCCTGTATTCCCCTCTACATTTCAGCTCAACGCACATATCATAACAGAAAATATAAATCTTTTTGAAAAAAATCAACTGGTACTTCATTGTTTTGCTTCTCACAATGATTTATTTGCAGTCACCTTTATTTATGGAATGATCAATTATACATATTCCTCTTTAACTCCGATGCCACAAGAAAAAAATAATAATATTTGATCATCAAAGATAAAAACTGCATTACATACACTCTGGAAGTAATGATAACTTTTTCACATTTCCTGTTATTTTGTATAATTAGGATACACCTTTGCACCCACAATTTTTGGTATTATGGTAAAAAATAAAATGTGAGTGTGATGTTTTGGCTGCATATGCAAGTATATAGCCGAAAAATGTTTTGTGCATTTTCCAATCTACCTATCAATTTTTACAATATGAATTCCTAAGATTGTGCTGTGTATAAGATAAGACTAACTGTGAAATATGGTTGCTATGTGAAATATGGTTGCTATGTGAAATATGGTTGCTATGTGAAATATGGTTGCTATGTGAAATATGGTTGCTATGTGAAATATGGTTGCTATGTGAAATATGGTTGCTATGTGAAATATGGTTGCTATGTGAAATATGGTTGCTATGTGAAATATGGTTGCTATGCATCAGATAGTTTTCATGAAAATTGAGCCCAAGTGAGTAACATGAATTATGGAATGCACAATAGATATTACTACCAAGGCTATTGCATGTCTAGTCTTGATTTCTTTGTTATTGCTTCTATCACTACTCATACATTGTTCAAAAAAAGAAATGCAACATCTTAAATAAGCATTCAGTAATATGGTTTGTGAGTTTTGTGTTCAGTAAATGTCACAGGATTCTCATGAACCTGTCATGAATTACAGCCAAAATTGTTTTGACTTTGATCTCTTTCATGACCTCACAAATAATGAGGTGAGTACAATTCAGGTAACCACGAGAAGTTGATAACTAGGTGGACAGTCGATAGGTTGAAGGATGTCCAATCAGCGAATATTTTTTTATAAAAGTTAACTCCAAAAAAGTTGAGTTTATTTTTATGAACCCTAAATTATTTTTATAAGACCCTAAATTTCTAACATTATTCACTGATAATATAAAAATGGGAAATAAGTGAACAAAATATAATCATGGACACACCAGAATGGACACCTGCAAGATCTGAATTATCATTGCATATTCTTTCCTTACATGCTTGATTTATTATTTTTCCTCATTCAATTTATCCTTTTTTTCTAATACTTGAATATTCTTTCCATTATTCAATCCATGATTTACAGCTTAGCTGTAATCTCTGTATCTTTCAATATGACACTTCTTACACGAGCACAACATTTGTGAGTATCAAATTTCTTGCGTTCTCTTGCTCCTCGTACAGATTATCCGGCTGAAGCCTATTTTTTCTTCAAAAAGCACCTCTTATGATGATGCACACACCTTCCAACCGTGGACCTTCCAACCATGGACCTTCCAACCGTGGACAGTAGTCCAACTTGAAAAGCTTTCATCAGAGCTTTCAACCATACACAAAATAGTAATGACGGCAGTTCTCACAATCTAGTCACCACGACCTAAATATATAGTTGCAGTAATTGCAATGTGCATAATTATTATAATAAATCTCCGCCACCACTCAGTGGTTTTTTTTTTTAATGAATGTTTTTTACATTCATGAAAAACAATTAATGTGATTTTCATGGTTTCCCAAGAAAAAGTCATCAAAAAATATCACAAAAATGGAGGAATTATGCATGAGGAAATGACCCTTTTTTAAGGTTACCCCCCTACCCCCTATCCCATTAAAGATGTATCTATGATATACCTGCGCTATTGTATGATGGTTGGGTAGTTGGGTCCAATATGCCACAGGACATGTGCTTCTAGCCACATTTTAGACATAATACATAGAGTTGTTTGTTAATAAAAACATGTACAATTAATAACAGGAGACTCACCAAATGGAGTGATGAGAGGACATGGAATACTGAAACTGACAATGATCGCTGTCATGCACAGCATCCAGGCATACTGTGTACCATAGGGGAAATCACAGAGCACAGTCTATAAATAGATAAGTTGAATATTCAACATTCAGGAGGAGAATTTCCAACATGTCATAAACATTACATTATATATTCAGTAAACAAAATGTAAACAATGACATGTGTAACAGATTGTTTTGTTTGTTTTGATCCCAAGGAATTACTACCAATAAAGCTCTTGTTTCCTTAGCACAATCATGACTCTCATCAAAATAAAACCTTCTGGATCAAACCTTCTTAATGACTCATTTGACCATTTCCTGCGATTATCATTTGTCACTATTGATTATACTTTGTCTGACAGCCAATGAGAATCAAGGAATAGACAAATGAATAATTTTAAAAAGCCTGATTTTCTATTAGCAAGTAGGTCTTATATTGGAGGGTGTTAGTACATATGGGCACATTACTTGTACTTCCTGTCTTATACTGGAGGGTGTTAGTACATATGGGCACATTACTTGTACTTCCTGTCTTATACTGGAGGGTGTTAGTACATATGGGCACATTACTTGTACTTCCTGTCTTATTCGTACCTACTCGTACTTATTTTTTGCTTTAAATTTAGTCTTTGATAGAGGCTTTTGATCAAAGTGTCGATTTGTGTATGTTATTATGTGTGTTTTCGGTAATTGGTTACTTGGTTACCCTGTACAGGCTGTTGTGACTACTTTCTTCTACTACTTAACCACAATGACTTACTTTTCTGACTGCCGCTCTATCAGCTTGAGATCTTGCTAGCAGGAGCTTCAGTCCATACATGAAAAGTTCTGAGAATCTGAGAAGTTCCAAGGCTGTGCCGATGAAAGCAGCAGTGATGATGTAGTTCACAAAGAAGGAACCATTACCAGGTAAAAAGATACACCTGTGCAATTCAAACATACCTGGATTTGACATTACGGAACATGGAAAAACTGTATTTGAAATGATCTTCTGCTATTATTGTATCTATTGCAAGTGTTACAAACATCATCTCATAATAAAGCCACCGCCAAAGTCAGATGTATTGAGTCATTTATGCAAATAAAATGACAACACGCATTTCCATTCTCTGGACTACATTTTACTAGAAAACTAGTACAACTATTATTTCCTTCTGTACTTGTCACTATCTTGATAAAGACCTTTTGGTCAAAACATCAATTATTTGCTCAATGTAATACTGCATTTTTTAACAAATCATCTTTTATTTGCCACAGGATATAGTAAAGATTTGGAAAGAAATGAGGAAGACAATGAAAATCCTAGACTGACAACATTGAAGAATGGATGTCACAATTATTCCACACTCATCCATGTTGATATGGATAAGTCATTGGAGCAATGCGTGTTATATGCTTGCAGTTCCCTTAAAATCATAATGGATTATGGATTTTACAAATGAATCAATTCTATACTGACATCCATTAGCAAAAGTCTGTAGTTTTATGGTAATCCATTTTGTTATTTTTCATGTTTTTGAGCCATACAATATCACAGATTACACATCCAGGAAAGATTATTTTTTCTCGATATTTGATATCTATATTTCCTTTTATTTCTATATACTTCCTAATACAATGAAGCTTCCTCTTGATTTTTATATCCCCATCTTGATGTCCATGTTTGTTCCTTCCTCCCTGTCCATGTTTGTTCCTTCCTCCCTGTCCATGTTTGTTCCTTCCTCCCTGTCCGTGTTTGTTCCTTCCTCTCTGTCCATGTCTGTTCCTTCCTCCCTGTCCATGTTTGTTCCTTCCTCCCTGTCCATGTTTGTTCCTTCCTCCCTGTCTGTGTTTGTTCCTTCCTCCTTGTCCGTGTTTGTTCCTTCCTCCCTGTCCATGTTGCTGGCATGGTATCTGTATGATGCTATCTCGTGTAGTTCTTGTTTCATATGGTGTAATCTGGTTCTCAATTGTCTTGATATAATAGAGGTCATTTTTGGCAAGAAATCATATATTTAAGGCAGTCTACGAGTGCATTCAATGATTGACTTGTGCAATAATACAAGTACCAAACTGTTTCAGCTTTGTCATTTATAGAAGAAATCATTTGGGTCAAAGGGCATGAGTCCATGGACCGCTGCATCAGCAACCAACCATAAAAAGAAATCATAGATTGAAGACTATCACTGAATTCAATGATTGATTCATACAACACTGCAGGTACCAAACTGTTTCAGCTTTTTCATTTTCTGAAGTTCTTCATTTCTGTAGAGAGTGATAAATGTTACATATGAATCAGTAATTCAGCATAGGCACTTTTAAGACCACTTCATCCTTTACTGACAATCATTTTTGTTGTTTTGTTTGTGAAGAAATGTTATCTAGTCTTGTTGCATGAGACAATGCTTGCTGATGCGTCTCTCTGCCTGGTATCTCTGACTTCAGCGCCTGTGATTGCTTGGGCAGGACTGTGGTCTTGCTCAATGTACGGATGACCCAACTAATCTTAGTTTCCAGCCTCTGTTGGTGGATTAAGCCCCATCTTCACTTCAAGGAGTTGACCTTCAAGGGGTCCTTACAATAATGTCACAACAATAGAAACAGCAGTAAAATGTCACAACAATGGAAACAGCAGTAAAATGTCACTACAATGGAAATAGCAGTAAAATGTCACAACAATGGAAACAGCAGTAAAATGTCACAACAATGGAAACATCAGTAAAATGTCACAACAATGGAAACAGCAGTAAAATGTCACAACAATGGAAACAGCAGTAAAATGATGAAGTAGAACTAAAATATCTCATTGATATAATGTGTCATAAAAGCCACTCTTGTACAAATTCTCCATACGATTGTCTCTCAAGTCAAACAGGAAGCCATCATGAAAGAAATATGAAAAAATTGCACAAATGTACTTATCCAGGCACAACAGAGATGATGGTCTATGTGACTATAATTATCAACTCATTTACACATAACATTTTTTAATATAACCTGCAGTACTGTATATATCTCCCCTATCTTCTCTCTCTCCCTCTCTCTCTCCACCTCTTTTTATCAGTGATGATGCCTACAATAGACACAACAAATCTACTTACTCCCAACGAAGTTTTCTATCTTTGTCCATAACAATCCACTCAAACAGACCTTGAGCACTGAAATAAATAAACAGAAGTGGAATTTGATTTTAATCTCCACCTACAATCAATGACATTTACTGTGGAAACTTCCTGTAGTGCTGATTGGTCTTATGAGGCACACACATCATCATCACAAATCGCAGATTTGTCTTTGAGTCACACAATCACCACGGATCATACATTGGTCTGGTGAGTCACATCCATCATCGCCATGGATCGCAGACTCGATCTACTATCCATGTGATGCTGGAGTGTGCAGAAATTAGAGGGCTGACATGTTAACTACAAGAATACTTGTGATGGGCACTTGAAATATGGACAAAGGTGAGATGTTGAAAGCAATACTGGATCATCCATTAGAGAATGAAAATTCACTAGACGAAACAGTATTACAGAGACTAAAGCAATTTGAGATCAAGTATGGGACAAGCAGAGAAGGATGAGGGAGGGGTCGAAATATAGTCCTGGTGGAGAACCAATTTGCCCGTTGCTATGTGTCCGATGTATCAGCATGGAACTATACGATGTTAGGTTCACTTGACAAAATATTCACACCATTATAAGCTAAGAATATGTCACATCCTACATGCTCATTCCTTTATTATTTACATTGTAAGATGGAGAAGTCCTGCTTAATTTGTCACCGTTGATTCACTGAAATGAATTCTATTGAATTTGGACATCTTATTTCATCAAATTGTTTATGAATTCTTTTGCGATGATGATTTCTTGGGAAATTACAGATGTTTTCAAAGAAAATATTATTAACACATTACTTTCATAGAACAGATGCAGAATTTAGTTGCATTCAAATAGACCAAGGATATTGAATATAATTAGTATTGTGTCCGATTGAAATATCTCTGTGTCTAATGTTGAATGGATCAGACCGACATATTAAGTGATATCTATGTGTTGTATTTGTGTGTACAGTCCATATTGAGTTAGTTTTTCCTCTAAACTGACATGAATACAACAGGCCTAGCTTTATAGGAGAGTTTTCTTAATTTGGCAACACATTAGTCAATTATAGGTGCAACATGATATAAATTTTGCAAATATTTTATCTTCACAACTTCCTCCACCTAATTATTTATAAATCTCTAAAAACAAAAAGTTATTGTGTTTTGCAAACATCATGACGTGGAAGTTTGTGTAATTTAATTCAGGTACTAAAGTTAATGGCCAATATTAATTCAGGTACTAAAGGTTAATGGCCGATATTAATTCAGGTACTAAAGGTTAATGGCCAATATTAATTCAGGTACTAAAGGTTAATGGCCAATATTAATTCAGGTACTAAAGGTTAATGGCCAATATTAATTCAGGTACTAAAGGTTAATGGCCAATATTAATTCTGGTCCTAAAAGTTAATGGCCAATCTTATGATAGTGATACCAGAAGCTCTTCAATTGTATTTCTTTTTCTTCTTTAGCTTTCATTTTCAAACTCCTGCTGGATCTCTCTTGTAGCAGGACATTTTCAAACTCCTGCTGGATCTCTCTTGTAGCAGGACATTTTCAAACTCCTGCTGGATCTCTCTTGTAGCAGGACATTCTCAAACTCCTGCTGGATCTCTCTTGTAACAGGACAATTGTCCTACAAGATTCTCAGCAGAATGTAGTCCAGAGAATGGAAATGTATTGTATCGCTTTTTTATTTGCGGCAATGGTCCAACAAATCAGTCGTCGGCTGAAAACTTCTACTTAATTACATTGTCTATGCATATCTACTGTCTAAATAAATAATTTTAAGAGGGATGCCCATATCGTTCCTTTGTCAGAAGCGACCATTTGGTAGCAACAGACCATCAAAGATGGGTGTGTCGAGCCATTGGCGTGGCTTGGTACATAACGAGTTATCTTTATTCCTAAGGCAGATTGCTGCCATGGGCCTACCTTTAATTGCCTGAGTCACACACTGATATGCATTTCTTCTAAAGGCAGAATTTATTTAAAATGTGAAAAGATTATTTCAATTTACCTGGTCAAGCCCAATGAAGGAAGAATAAGGACCATCAGAAGAAGGAATATGAAGGTTTTTCTCATCACAGCATGGTGTTCTGCTGTCCTGAAACACAACATTTTGTCAGAATTACACAATAAATGTGTAGCTAGTTATACTACTGGGTTTAGCACACAATAAATGTGTAGTTTCACTACTCTCTCTCTCTCTCTCTCTCTCTCTCTCTCTCTCTCTCTCTCTCTCTCTCTCTCTCTTTCATGCATGCACTCACGTACACATATATATTTATAACCTTTTTTTTTATTACAATTTTCCACTTTTTTTTTTTAAACCAGATCAAAGTGAGCAGCACTGTGTCAGCTGTTAAATAACACATTTGAAGTTTGAATATATTTAGGGAAATTTTATATTAGGCAGGCAGGAAGTATGTAGCAAACAAAAAAATCAGCAAGTGGTCTATGGGGTAAAAATGTTTTGGGTTCACTGCTTTACAACAGCAACAAAATCTACTGCAGTGTCCTCATGTAACATTCACTCACTCAACAACAACAAAAATCTACCCTCAGTGTCCTCGTCTAACATTCACTCACTCAACAACAACAAAAATCTACCCTCAGTGTCCTCGTCTAACATTCACTCAACAACAACAAAAATCTACCCTCAGTGTCCTCGTCTAACATTCACTCAACAACAACAAAAATCTACCCTCAGTGTCCTCGTCTAACATTCACTCACTCAACAACAACAAAAATCTACCCTCAGTGTCCTCGTCTAACATTCACTCACTCAACAACAACAAAAATCTACCCTCAGTGTCCTCGTCTAACATTCACTCACTCAACAACAACAAAAATCTACCCTCAGTGTCCTCGTCTAACATTCACTCAACAACAACAAAAATCTACCCTCAGTGTCCTCGTCTAACATTCACTCAACAACAACAAAAATCTACCCTCAGTGTCCTCGTCTAACATTCACTCACTCAACAACAACAAAAATCTACCCTCAGTGTCCTCGTCTAACATTCACTCACTCAACAACAACAAAAATCTACCCTCAGTGTCCTCGTCTAACATTCACTCACTCAACAACAACAAAAATCTACCCTCAGTGTCCTCGTCTAACATTCACTCAACAACAACAAAAATCTACCCTCAGTGTCCTCGTCTAACATTCACTCAACAACAACAAAAATCTACCCTCAGTGTCCTCGTCTAACATTCACTCACTCAACAACAACAAAAATCTACCCTCAGTGTCCTCGTCTAACATTCACTCACTCAACAACAACAAAAATCTACCCTCAGTGTCCTCGTCTAACATTCACTCAACAACAACAAAAATCTACCCTCAGTGTCCTCGTCTAACATTCACTCACTCAACAACAACAAAAATCTACCCTCAGTGTCCTCGTCTAACATTCACTCAACAACAGCAAAAATCTACCCTCAGTGTCCTCGTCTAACATTCACTCAACAACAGCAAAAATCTACCCGCAGTGTCCTCATCTAACAGTCACTTGCTAAACAACAACACCATACACACAACATTTACACATGATACTGTTATGTGTATGATTATACCCTGTGTACTGATGTGTGTATTCTCTCATGTCAGCATCCGACAGTGATAGCGTGTTAGTCTTCATCCAGTAAGACTACATTACCAGTGTTCTAAGAAAGTATTTTTAACCAAACATTTTAACATCAGCAGGTGTCACAAGGTCTCATTAAGGCTTGCTTCTCTGATGACCAGAACTGTCTTATGCCACTATATATATATATATATATATATGAATTTGGGGGATGATATCGTATTGTTCCGTCATTTATCTGTTTGTCTCGTTTTCACATATATTTGGGTGCGTTGTTTTAAAAAATATTTTGTTTGTGTCGCCTCTGACCTAGTTTCAATCCATCCGGTCATTACATTTTGCTAGACCATGTAAACGTCAGTTGTGTCACACCTACTCATCACTTCTTTTATGTATGTGTTTGTAACCTTGAAAAAGCCCATTTGGTTGAAACATCGATTTGTGTGTGGTATTATGTGTGTTTCCAGTTATTAGCAAAACTTTATTACCCTGTTTTAATCTTTACTTTTTGTGTTTCAGTTTTGATCAGTGCTGTACATATTATCAGAAGGTCTCAGTGACATACAAGTGAGAAGACATCATGAGACATTTATTCAAGAGACAGAAGATGTTGGATGTCTATTGCAGCCAACCTTCATTGTATTATACCTGCCATCTGAACTGTTCTGGTTCAAATCCCATTTGTTGCATTATGATTTCTCGTTCTTCTTCTGCGTTCATTCTTAAACTACCACTGATCTCTTTTATAGCAGGACAATAGTCCTACTAGATTTCTGGCAGGATGCAGTCCAGAGAAAGGAAATGTGTTGTGCCACTGTTTCATTGCACCGATGGCCCAATATATCTGTCTTCGGCTGTGATTTCTCGTTCAATAATAAATCCTCAATGCTTCTATATTATATTGTCCAGAAAGGACAACACTTTCTTCATTCTTCCATGGTGATTCAAGGACAACAATTTATTCATTCTTCCATGGTGATTCACGGACAACAATTTATTCATTCTTCCATGGTGATTCAAGGACAACACTTTCTTCATTCTTCCATGGTGGCTCTCATTTCTATCTTTCTATAAATATTGACGTTGTTTCTTTCAGTTTCTTGTTTCACCATCTCGAGACCAATGGAATGTCAATGAATGATAATGTAAGATGTCACAAAATGTGATGGCTATAAGCTGCTTTAATTTTTAAGGATGTAAGGATGTGAAGCATGTCATTAACCTTATCCTGCCAAATTGACTTTACTATGTTGAGTAATATGAGTGACCAATAAAACAACACTCACTTTGTCCAGTGTCCGATGAGCTGGTCTGACCAGTAAACCAGGTTAGGAAGCAGGGCAGAGAAGATCCACAGAAGCAGTGTAGGTAGGAACTGTACTAGGTAGGGACTCTACATGACACCAAGAACAAGACAATCATATATAATAATAAACAATTGATGCATATGTTATTTCTTGTCAATATTTGGTCATTAAATCCTGCAACATTATAAAGCAAAAGCCTCGCCGAATATGGATGTGTCGGACCATTGATTGGCGTAAATAAAACGGCAACACAACGCATTTCCATTCTCTGGACTACATCCTGCTGGAAATCTAGAATGGGTCATGGTCCTGCTTCAAAGAGAGTTTGAGTATGAACACTGAAGAAGAAGATACAGCAAGAGCAGAGAAAAGACAATAGATAGAAGATTTGTTGTAGTTTTAGAGACAACTTAATAAGTTGATATATGACCTTTGACTTAGCTACCATAGAATTTCCTGACTTGCACTTGGAACCCTGACCAAATTCATGCAAATTGTTGAGACTATTTGACTGTATCATTCCTCCGCCACATAAGCCAGCTACAATAATTTCTTGTAAATTAAACTCCAGTTGACCATGTTTTCCACTTCCAAAAGGATCACATTCTGTATTTCATCTCCAAAACATGCCTAAAATTCTGTATTTTTACATAAAACTCTGTCCATATTTTCTGTACAAAACACTTCACTAAATGTCAATAGTAAATGTCAATGGTAAATGTCAATGGTAAATGTCAATATGAGCATATTCAATTAACCCTGAAAATATTCTGTAATTTTATACAGGAAATGTATCCCTGCTGACTAGTAAGGGAAACAGTCCAGAAAAAAAATTGGTTTCAACTGGTTCAACAGTTTCAACATGTTCTACCAGGAGCTGATTACTCTGTTGGCAACATCTCTGTATGTTTAGTCTCCCTTCTAGCATACTGACATTATTGGTGAAAGTGGTACAGGTTAAGCAAATGTGGCCTCTTTTATAACAAAACAAATACGTACATTATTTAACGATTGAAATATCGATAAAGGTGCAAATCACAGAAGCTAAGTTACACACTGAGTGCACCCCCCCCCCCTTTTGGATGAACGAAGGGTTGGGGCTCTCAGTATGTAGTGCACAGTTCGAAGCATATTTAGAGACTTTTAATGCATAGTCAGATATGTCACGAAATTGGAATTAAACTGCATGTAACATTAAAAAGTCTGACTTACGACATTTGCTGTACCATAAAAGTTCTTAAATGACAGGGTCCATACCATTGATTTCACTTTCTGTACGCTCCAACCTCTTTCTTTTATTTTCACATTGTAAGCCTATCCCCCCAACTTTCCTTAGTTGTCTATTACAACATGCCTTGAAAGAACACAATGGTTTTATTCTTTGCACCCTGAACTAGAAGTTCAGGCCCTGGTTGCCAAATGGGCATTATCATAATCTATGGGAAATGACAACTTAGTTGTTCAGGTTAGCCATTATAATTCTACCCTCTGCTATGACAGCTTTCTAGACTGTTAAGAGCAATTGGCTCAAAAATAATTGCATCAACAATAATTGTGTCCAAAATAATTGCATCAACAATAATTGTGTCCAAAATAATTGCATCAACAATAATTGTGTCCAAAATAATTGCATCAACAATAATTGTGTCCAAAATAATTGCATCAACAATAATTGTGTCCAAAATAATTGCATCAACAATAATTGTGTCCAAAATAATTGCATCAACAATAATTGTGTCCAAAATAATTGCATCAACAATAATTGTGTCCAAAATAATTGCATCAACAATAATTGTGTCCAAAATAATTGCATCAACAATAATTGTGTCCAAAATAATTGCATCAACAATAATTGTGTCCAAAATAATTGCATCAACAATAATTGTGTCCAAAATAATTGCATCAACAATAATTGTGTCCAAAATAATTGCATCAACAATAATTGTGTCCAAAATAATTGCATCAACAATAATTGTGTCCAAAATAATTGCATCAACAATAATTGTGTCCAAAATAATTGCATCAACAATAATTGTGTCCAAAATAATTGCATCAACAATAATTGTGTCCAAAATAATTGCATCAACAATAATTGTGTCCAAAATAATTGCATCAACAATAATTGTGTCCAAAATAATTGCATCAACAATAATTGTGTCCAAAATAATTGCATCAACAATAATTGTGTCCAAAATAATTGCATCAACAATAATTGTATCAATAATAACTTAATGAAGAATAACAAAATCGAATCACACAAAAAACTCACATGTAAATTTTTAACAGGTTTCGTGATGTCAATATTCAACATGTCCAGTGTGTGCAGGAACATGATAGGTGTGGTCAGAAAGAACAAAATCACAATGAGAATGCCATTAATACAGATGGCAGTTGTCCACCAGCGCCAGTCTGGAATCGACAGATTCTCCCTGGAATTTGCAGTACATATGATTGAAACAAATGTTGAGATTAAACAAGCAAATTGTAAACTATTCAATAAAAACAAAATTACAAGACAAAAGCTATGATCTTCTTCTGTCTGTATATATACATGTGTCATGACACTGATAGGCTTACAAGACAATGGATTTAAACCTCCCGCCCATTTGAGAATCTCAAAGGAGTCTCTAATTTCTTCTATCAAACCTTATATCAGGCATTCAAATTAGGCTAACTTAGTGTTCAGAACCTGCTTTTAGTTGACCCTGTGATTAGGAATCTCTTTTCATTTATATGTATGCGCATTGCCTACAAGTTATATCTGCAGATATTTTTGCACTAAAGGAATGAATCTGATGCATAATGGCACATGCTAGTGTTAAATGTTTGTGGTCCCTGTGAAATGTACATACCTGTGCAGTGTGTGTGTTGTTATTGTTTACATGTAGATCAACTGGTTCATATTCAAAGTTAACAACATTATACATGTTGGAAATCTTGACTAAAATCATCATTTTTAGGGATGCCAATTGGTCAATGCAGAAAATATGTTAACTCAAGTTGTGAGGCGAATAGGTGCCAGCTGAACGGTCCTTGTTCAAATCCCATCTGCTGTCTCCTAATTTTGTTCTGTAACTCCTGGACAGTTCCTATGAATTTACTGGTTGCACTGAAGGAAGAGTTCTGTTCATGAAAAAGTTTTTGCATGTTGTCTGGACAGAAATGTATGAGTAGATGTGAGGGATTTGAAGGTAAGTAGATGTGAGGGATTTGAAGGTGAGTAAATGTGAGGGATTTGAAGATGAGTAGATGTGAGGGATTTGAAGCTGAGTAGATGTGAGGGATTTGAAGGTGAGTAGATGTGAGGGATTTGAAGGTGAGTAGATGTGAGGGATTTGAAGGTGAGTAGATGTGAGGGATTTGAAGGTGAGTAGATGTGAGGGATTTGAAGCTGAGTAGATGTGAGGGATTTGAAGGTGAGTAGATGTGAGGGATTTGAAGGTGAGTAGATGTGAGGGATTTGAAGGTGAGTAGATTTGAGGGATTTGAAGGTGAGTAGATGTGAGGGATTTGAAGGTAAGTAGATGTGAGGGATTTGAAGGTGAGTAGATGTGAGGGATTTGAAGGTGAGTAGATGTGAGAGATTTGAAGGTAAATTTCTGATAAGTAAGGGATTAAAACACTTTTTAGTGAGGCATGCTTCTTTTCTTCAACTGCAGACATATATATATATATATATATATTGGATATATCAGGGTGTATGACACTTTACTTATTCTGACTGTAAAAACAATATATCTTTACAGATAGAACCCCCATTTTTGGACGTATCCACGATTATTCGTTCTTGCCAATATGCCATCTAAATTTGCTTTGTTTGGATCATAAATGAATTAGCATTAAGTTATTTAGTTGTTTAGCATTTAGAAATCTGGCTAATGAAAGGAAACTCTCATGGTACTGTATGATTAGACGCATATGACATATTTATTTTAAATTGAAATACGAACAAGGTAGATTCAGCTTTCCTTAGCAAAATGGCTTCATCTTCCACGTAAAAAGGGCTCAAAGATTTAGCAAACATCTGGCTTCATTATTCTTTGAGCTTTATAATTGAAGATATTATTTCAAGTGATGTGTTGGGATATTATTTCAAGTGATGTGTTGGGATATTATTTCAAGTGATGTGTTGGGATATTATTTCAAGTGATGTGTTGGGATATTATTTCAAGTGATGTGTTGGGATATTATTTCAAGTGATGTGTTGGGATATTATTTCAAGTGATGTGTTGGGATATTATTTCAAGTGATGTGTTGGGATATTATTTCAAGTGATGTGTTGGGATATTATTTCAAGTGATGTGTTGGGATATTATTTCAAGTGATGTGTTGGGTTTATTATTTCAAGTGATGTGTTGGGATATTATTTCAAGTGATGTGTTGGGATATTATTTCAAGTGATGTGTTGGGATATTATTTCAAGTGATGTGTTGGGATATTATTTCAAGTGATGTGTTGGGATATTATTTCAAGTGATGTGTTGGGATATTATTTCAAGTGATGTGTTGGGATATTATTTCAAGTGATGTGTTGGGATATTATTTCAAGTGATGTGTTGGGATATTATTTCAAGTGATGTGTTGGGATAATATTTCAAGTGATGTGTTGGTAAACAACAGTATTTTTTATTTTGATAGTTGAGATTACCAACTTGCTGAAAATTGGACAAAAAAATAGGCCTAGACTTAATCTGATAAGAGAAAATAACAGCTAAAAAGATCTAAAACTGTTCCTACTGCTATTGTTTCTAAAGAATCAGATAGGCCTAGTGACAGCAATGATACACTTGTACTACGTTATACAGGAAATAGAGTTAGACCTAATGATAATATTGAGTGGAATTAAGTTCAACTTTGGAAATACTTCATAAAGTTTCACAATATTTTGTTCAGTTCTGAAATTTGACATGAAACACAAAAATGTCATAAAACACTAGGCAGTTGATAGATTTACTTCAAATAAACTAATTATGACAGTAAAAACAAGCTTACAAATATCACACAAGAAGGTCATCTCCAGAGAACTCGTATACCCCTGATGCCGCAAGGCAAACATGGTCCACATCGTATAGATAGATTGAGAATGGACAGTCAAGGATCTACTTTAGTAAGATTGGGTATCAACTTTTCAATACAAGTCAAATTGAAGGTGAGTAGAACAAAACCACTGAAGACAGTGCAGTTTATATATGAACCTCTGTATAAATTACGGAATACAGTGAAGTTCATATATGAACCTCTGTATAAATTACAGAATACAGTGAAGTTCATATATGAACCTCTGTATAAATTACGGAATACAGTGAAGTTCATATATGAACCTCTGTATAAATTACAGAATACAGTGAAGTTCATATATGAACCTCTGTATAAATTACGGAATACAGTGAAGTTCATATATGAACCTCTGTATAAATTACGGAATACAGTGAAGTTCATATATGAACCTCTGTATAAATTACGGAATACAGTGAAGTTCATATACAACAACATGACATACAGACAATGCATATTAAGTGAGTGAAAGACATTAATCATCTGGTAACACATATAATAACACACACACACAAATCAACATTTCAACCAAAAAGATTTTCATCAAGAACACAAGATTGGCTTGACAGGATCAATCCAGAAGAATATAAATGATGAAGAAACTAGAAGGATAGAGAGATGATACAAAACTAAACAGAAAGTTGGCAGAATACCACGAGATATTGATAAAACAGAAAAGTGACAGAAAAAAACCAGGAAATCTATGACATCCGACAGATCTTCCAATTTCACACACTTCAACCATCATTCCTATGTATATGTCCTGTTATGTTCTGTCACATTTCTGTTTGTTTTGTTTATACGCCATGATATTCTGCCAACTTTCTGTTTGGTTTGGTTTCATTTCTACCCTTCCAGTTTTTCATCATTTATAATCTTCTGGAATCCCAGATTTTTCCTGTCATTATTCGACAATATTGTACATTATTGTGTAAATGTGGAAAGTGCTGTTTCTTACTCGTCGTGTTATGTTCTGTTCTTGATAAAGGTCTTTTGGTCAAAATGTAGATTTGTGTTATGTCACCAGTGATGTCACCGCTAGGACTTAACAGATAGTACCCGAATCACGAGTATGGAACTTCACGAAGTAAAGCTTATATGATGTAGAAATTCCCGCCACATGAAGCTAGGAATATGTCATAGTCTAAAGGTCAAATTCCTTTACACATTACGATTGTATGGAGTAGAAATCCGGCAGATTTTGTCAATGCATTTCTAGAATGACGTTTGCCAGTTTCTGTCATATTTTACTATCACATTGAGTACCGCGTGGCATGGGAAAGTGATTGTGACTGCATGTTCTAATTGTTATTTTGTGTGTATTTAATATGTTGTTATTTGATAAGAATGTTTGTGTTTTCGTTCAAAAACACAAAAATAATATGTATCAGGTGTGCCATGTGTGTGCATGGACAATAATTACGCTGTGTGTCAGCCTAGACCTAGTGTTGACCGGACGGACATTATATGCAATTTATTCACGTTTTATTCGTTTTTTTAGTCCATATTATATTAGTTTGGATATGAAACAATATATATACAATAAGTATAGGTATTTCTGAGGATTTTATGAATGTTTCCACACATTGCTCAAGTATTAGGGTGGTCAAGAAGGTATATTTGTGATTTTGAAAATGCCGTTTTGCATTTTCCCCCCAATTTTCAACTTCACAACTTGCTCACAACTGTCATCTCACACATACAACAACAACAAAAACACGATTATATTCACTATTCACTCCTTTATTTAAATGTGCAAACATTATTTTGATATCATTTAAAACAAAAAAGTTATCACGTTTTTAAAACACCCACCCTCAATAACGAAAATTTTCCAAAAAAGAATTCAGGCCCCAGGGGGATATTGCATAATTTTAATTCAGGGCTCTAAAGGTTAATGTGTAGTCTTTGTGTAGTTTTTTGTTGCCTTCTCCCTTAATTCTTGTGTCTGCTAATCCTAGTAGTGTGATATTTCATTTTTCCAACTCTTCTATTAGATCTACATTATCATACTCCATGAATGATTCAAATGTCATTAGAGACAAGAGAATGAGAAAACAATAAGAAATATAGTGTTGACAATCGTAAATGCTGAGCCCACGACATGATGATGATGATGATGAAACGACTAACCAGTAGATATTTTCAGGGGATGGAGCAAAGTGCATCATCCAGTTCTGCACTTGCAGTTCTTGATACAGACTCGACATTTGAGGGTTGTGTGTTCCCTTGCAATTGGCTCGGAAATCAGTTCGGATCCTGGCAGAACAAGAAATAAATCTGGTATCAATTATATAAAAACATACAAGAAAACATACAAGAAACAACACTGCAAATATAGGCATCATTAGCAAACGAAAGCAGAAATATTTTTAAAAAATTATTGTTACAATGCGGTTTAATCAATCAAATGTGGGTGTCTGCGGCTATATTGATAACAACGCAAGACACCGGTCAAAAGGTCAAGCATCCATGACTGTAGTTAGCTTTGAGCATGGTGGCGAGCTTCTAAGTACGAGGACCAGTTTCCTTGTACAGCTGACTACTATACTAGTAATATGTACAAGAACCAGTTCCCTTGTAAAGCTGACTACAATACTAGTGATATGTACAAGAACCAATTCCATTATACTGCTGACCACAATACTAGTGATATGTACAAGAACCAGTTCCTTTATACTGCTGACCACAATACTAGCGATATGTACAAGAACCAGTTCCCTTGTACAGCTGGCTACTATACTAGTGATATGTACAAGAACCAGTTCCCTTATACAGCTGGCTACTATACTAGTGATATGTACAAGAACCAGTTCCCTTATACTGCTGGCTACTATACTAGTGATATGTACAAGTATGAGGACAGTTCCCTCGTACAACTGGCTACTATACAAGTATGAGGACAGTTCCCTCGTACGACTGACTAAAATACAAGTATGAGGACAGTTCCCTCGTACGACTGGCTACTATACAAGTATGAGGACAGTTCCCTCGTATGACTGGCTACTATACAAGTATGAGGACAGTTCTCTCGTACGACTGACTAAAATACAAGTATGAGGACAGTTCCCTCGTACGACTGACTAAAATACAAGTATGAGGACAGTTCCCTCGTACGACTGGCTACTATACAAGTATGAGGACAGTTCCCTCGTACGACTGACTACTATACAAGTATGAGGACAGTTCCCTCGTACGACTGGCTACTATACAAGTATGAGGACAGTTCCCTCGTATGACTGGCTACTATACAAGTATGAGGACAGTTCCCTCGTACGACTGGCTACTATACAAGTATGAGGACAGTTCCCTCGTACGACTGACTACTATACAAGTATGAGGACAGTTCCCTCGTACGACTGACTAAAATACAAGTATGAGGACAGTTCCCTCGTACGACTGACTAAAATACAAGTATGAGGACAGTTCCCTCGTACGACTGACTAAAATACAAGTATGAGGACAGTTCCCTCGTACGACTGACTAAAATACAAGTATGAGGACAGTTCCCTCGTATGACTGGCTACTATACAAGTATGAGGACAGTTCCCTCGTACGACTGGCTACTATACAAGTATGAGGACAGTTCCCTCGTACGACTGACTAAAATACAAGTATGAAGACAGTTCCCTCGTACGACTGACTAAAATACAAGTATGAGGACAGTTCCCTCGTACGACTGACTAAAATACAAGTATGAGGACAGTTCCCTCGTACGACTGACTAAAATACAAGTATGAGGACAGTTCCCTCGTATGACTGGCTACTATACAAGTATGAGGACAGTTCCCTCGTACGACTGGCTACTATACAAGTATGAGGACAGTTCCCTCGTACGACTGACTAAAATACAAGTATGAGGACAGTTCCCTCGTACGACTGACTAAAATACAAGTATGAGGACAGTTCCCTCGTACGACTGACTAAAATACAAGTATGAGGACAGTTCCCTCGTACGACTGACTAAAATACTAGCAATATGGTTATAGATGTTGACTATTCAATAGAAGTGGCTGTTGCAGAAACAATGAACATATTAGCAAACCAAATGTAAAATCAGATGTGTCTAGACATTAGCATAAATAACATGGCGACAATGCATTTCCCTTCTCCGGACTACATCATGCTGGAAATCTGGTTGGTTGGTTGCTGATCCAGTGGTCCATGGGCTCATGCCCTTTGACCTAATGCCATTAGATGGCATTATATTGCTGGGAAGTCTATGGATTTTTGGCCCACCCCGGGACAGAGCCAGAGAATAACTATCACACCTCCAGGAAGGTAGGTTTCAACCTATGCACTGCGCCTAGCCACTGTAGCCAAGATAGGGTTCACTGTGCTCATTCCCCACCACCAATTGACTACTGGTTATGCCGAACTTCTCTATAGCTCCAGGCATGCAACCAAATGTTCAAGTCAAAAGGATTGTCACGTCCTGAGTCACTGTGCCTCTATGATGGGCCTCAGCCATAGGAAAAATAGTGATGTCAGTTTCCTCCTCCTCAGTGCTGCACAGTACATCTCTGGCTCCCTCCCAACCACAGTGGGTGCATACATATATATTCAGGCAAACATGAAAAACATTTCAGCAACAAAACAAAATCATAACTGTATAGATGACATGCCATGAAGCTTCTATAAGAAGATAACCTCAATATAACAGCATGTCATCCACTAAGATTTTCTGTTGCATGGATTGTATGTCTAGTGGGCCATTGGTGAGACCCACAGACGCAACCACATGCGTTGGAAATCTGGTAGGACCTTGTGTCCTGCTACAAGAGAGATCTATAGACTACATCATGCTGGAAATCTAGTAGGACCAGTGTCCTGTTACAAGAGAGATCTCTAGACTACATCATACTGGAAATCTACTAGGACCAGTGTCCTGTTACAAGAGAGATCTCTAGACTACATCATACTGGAAATCTAGTAGGACCAGTGTCCTGTTACAAGAGAGATCTCTAGACTACATCATACTGGAAATCAAGTAGGACCAGTGTCCTATTACAAGAGAGATCCGGAAGTTTGAAAAGAAGCACACCCAAACAAATGCAAATAATCGACCAGAAAATCTTTGTCACAGTAAAAGTAAAGTAAAGTAACCCATAGCATTTATTAATGCCGTAGGGGTGTGAGATGTTAGCGATCTCACATTTCACAGGCTCTGCAAATGAGGGCGGTAGCCATCTCCTCTCCCTCGCAGTCTTTACTTCCCGGATTAATCCGGTACCCATTTACGGCTGGGTCGACCTGGGAGCCGTTGCGATCTGAAAACATTTCCGCCTCAACTGGGGAATAAACCCAGGACCACTCATATGCGAAGCCAGTGTGCTAACCACTGCGCTAACGCGGCTCCCCTTTGTCACAGTGCAGATAAACAGAACAAATTGGAAATAGAATTGTACAGAAGAACTTTGTCACGGTGCAGATAAACAAATTAGAAATAGAAATGTACAGAAGATCTTTGTCACAGTGCAGATAAACAAATTAGAAATAGAATTGTACAAAACTACATGGAGAGAAATGTAATGGAGAGAAATGTAAGCATCAATGTTACCATATAGGAGAATCAGACAGAGGTAAAGTAGAACACAACAGAAATATCTGAACTTATATGCTTGGATAGACTAACAGACAAAGTAAATATATAAACATGTCAACTATACAACTGAGACACGTGAACTAACTATCTAACCATACCTCTGAGTCTGCCCTTCTGATCCTAATGTAATAAAACATATTCCTAATGGTGTCTGATAGGCTGTCACTTTCTCCTCCTCACAATCTTTCTTCAGCTCAGCTTCTTTATCTTGATAGAAATTTATGGCATCAACCTAAAACAAATGTCATATTACATTAGATCAATGGTAACACACATGAGAAATCAATGTCACAGTACATTAGATCAATGGTAACACACATTAGAAATGTCACAGTACATTAGATCAATGGTAACACACATTTTTGTTTTTGTTTTTCTTAGTTGCAACCATTCAGAAAGCAGTGACAAACTACTGAAAGTATTTATATTGGCTTGAAATTAATACAGCCAGAAATATACAGGAGTTGATGGCTACATCTTGAATAAGTTACCAATGATAAGTTAGCACTCGTATTTCCTGTACCACGTAACTGAGTGTATACTTTCAGTTCATTGTCATCCTTTATTTCCATTATGCCAGCCACACAAGAGAATTGGATGTCTGTAACCATATCACTAGTGGGTGTGCCACACGAGAGAACTGGTTCCTGTAAAGGGATGATCACAAATCTCAAAGCTAGTCAAACATACTTGACCAGATTTGCTGCTGTCTTGCATTGCTATTGACATAGCCACAGACACCCAAGTGTGATCCATTAATGTATTAATTAATGTATAACAAAAATAATGTATAAATGAAGCATGACAGAAATGACGAAGAGGAAGTTTAAAGGATGTCTGACCTGTGTACAGCAGCAGCAGATCTGACCACATATAACTGGTCTCATCATTGGTCGTTGCCCTGTCTTCCTAAACTCCATTTCACAATATAGCTTAGCTTCTGCAGCCCTCTGTCTGCAAACATAGAGCAAAAGTTGTGTTAGGGAAATCATTTCTGGGTAAGGGAAACAATTTCAGCATAAGGGAAATAATTTCTGGGTAAGGGAAATAATTTCTGGGTAAGGGAAATAATTTCTGGGTAAGGTATATACCAGGCCAAGAGGTACACCAGCAACCATGGTATCATGCACCATGACTAGGTAACATATTCTTCAAAACTACAACAAAAAATTAGAAGAAAATTGGATCTGTTATTTAGTAGTAGGTTTTGGGGGGTGGGGGAGGATGAGAGAGAGAAGTAGGGTATCAAGTTGACACAGTTAGTTAGCATCTGTACATTTCTCTCAACACTGCTCTATGTTTAACATCGACGATCGTCGATACTGAAAAATACTTCAGGAATATGGCAACCGTAATGACAGTGTTACTAAACATAGCTCATCCATGGTAATACACTATTCCAAAATAGTGGAACCAATGAAATACAATTTATTGATATTGCTTATGAGTATTAATAATTACAAAACTGAGTTTCTAGAAAGTGAGATTTTGTGATATATAGAAACTGAGTTTCTAGAAAGTGAGATTGTGTGATATATAGAAAGTAATATTGACTAACATTATAATAAGTAGGATTTAACTCTTGAAATAACTGTGGCTTTTCAATTTATTCAGAAAATGCAAACATCCATTAAGATATAATGGTAGCGTATCCTATTCAAGATGTAGCCATGACATAACATTTTTTGGATCTAATGATTTTCTAGGCAATATAAATACATTCAGTATTTTTCCAAAGCTTTCTGTATGGTCCAGATGCACAATTGCTTGAGACAGGGATCGAACTCGATACCGTGTCCGTCACAGACGTTCACTCTACCACTCTAACACAGAACAGAGAGTGGAGACATGATATATAGAATAGCTGGGCATGATATATAGAATAGCTGGGCATGATATATAGAATAGCTGGGCATGATATATAGAATAGCTGGGCATGATATATGATATATAGATATAAAATGTCAATCAAAACTCTCTCACGAGAGCTCAATTTAATTTGGGTTTTCAAAGACAATTTTGATGCCTAAAAAATTTGGTACCTCCCTCGAAAATGGAAGATTACGCTCTGGATTTCTGGTCAGTCAAGTGGTAACAATTGAACACTGTTCAATTTTGGGTTAACTCATGATGACTTGACAATCTCTGTTATTTGATGACTTGATAATCTCTGTTATTTGATGACTTGACAATCTCTGTTATTTGATGACTTGATAATCTCTGTTATTTGATGACTTGACAATCTCTGTTATTTGATGACTTGATAATCTCTGTTATTTGATGACTTGATAATCTCTGTTATTTGATGACTTGATAATCTCTGTTATTTGCTATATGCTTCACAAATTTCTCTACTACTTGTTTTAATATGATATACTTATTGTTACAGGTGTTGCAAGCCTACCTGCTCCTGTCCAGTAGTACCAGATCAGCTATGTCATAAGCAAACTGGATGTCTGTCACAGTAGCCTCAGGATAAGCCTCCCTGTGTCCACAAAGACAGTGAAATCATTATATTGTATGAAAGTCAAATGTATATGTGTTAAGTCAAGGGTGGGAGAAGAAAAGAACAAAAGAAAGTACAGATTGATAATATTAACTCTGCGTACTTTAATTGTTTATTAAATAAATGATTAATGTCACCATTCTATACAGATCGTCTATATAATATATATGATAAATGTATCTTAATTTGAAGAGTTATCAAAGTATTTTGTCCAATCGAATTCCTTCTAGGTCTTTCCTTGTGACCATCTGCTTCTATGTTTACAATGTGATATATTACCTACTGGTATTTTCGTGATAGTAATGTCATAATGTATTTATATAATAATAATAATAATAATAATAATAATAATAATAATAATAATAATAATAAAAATCATAACCCGTCAGTGTTGTAGGGATCTCCTATTGAGACATCTGATGCAGAAAGATCTCTATGCTTCACTATCATTTTCCATCCCAATGAGTTTGGAAACTACACACCCTGTCCAGTCTTTGATATTATCTAGCCATGTCTTCTTCTGACCACCTCATCTTCTTCCAGCCTCCACCGTACGTTGAATAACATCTCTTGTCATGCTCTAATAATATGCACACAGAACGTAACCCAGGTCTGCATCTTGAGTGACTCTATGAGTATGATTAGGAAGGTACAAGTGGGTCTTGTTCGCAAATCGTGGATTGAGGCCTTGAGAAAAGCGAGGCTGAAAGTTGTTACATTTATTTTCGTACCAGTACATGTGGGTGTTCGAGGCAATGAAAGAGCAGATCAACTGGCATCATGCGCGATTGTGGTACAGGGCGATGGGCAATGGATCGAGCTGATGTTTTGAACACCTTAAGAGATATAGCACACAAGAGTGAGACTAGTGTGGATGATGATTCCTTTTCAATGGCTAGGATTAAAGATCAGAGATTGAAATGCAGTTTTGTTAGAAGTTAACATTTTGGAGGGCACAGAAGAATGATGGTCAACCTGCATAGGACTGGTACTGTCAGCAGAAGTGTAATGATGGATACATTCAGGGAGAGATCAGAGCAACTATGGACATATCCAGTTTGCAGTGATGATGGATACATTCAGGGAGAGATCAGAGCAACTATGGACATATCCAGTTTGCAGTGATGATGATCCGACGACTAACATCTTGTCATCAAGGAATATCTCATCACGTGCCCGTACAACTGGAGTTTACAAACTTCACAACAAAGTTTCACCTGTTACGTGGTTCTTGTTGACCCACTAATACATTAATTCAATCATGCACAAACATATTAGGGGCGTATGTTTTTGGTAGTAGATACCCAACACATGTCTATAGAATTTGTATTCAAACTTTCAGGGCTTATATATATATTATTTTTGGAATTTGGATATACCACTGCTGAAGTAAGATGTGTTTGTCCATTGTTGAAAATAAAACCAGAATGCATTTCCATTCTCTGGACTACATCGTGTAGGAAATCTAGTACGGCAATTGTCCTGCTACAAGAGAGATCCAGCGAGAGTTTGAGAACTAACATTTTCTTTTTAAAATCATGTATGAATGTAACAATGACATCAACACAAGTTACTATAAATAGAACATACTGAAAATGTTGGAGGATCGGACTGTGAAAGCATTTATTCTTGGGGATATTTGATATCATCAACGTCCTGCTGACCTGAAACAATTCAACACGAGCTCGTAAACAGCAGTGTCATTAGTGAAATATTCAAGCATGTAATCAAGTTAGTTTCATAAAAGTACACAGTAAGATTAACCAATGTTTCTACCTAAAGGACTTTATCTAGAACAGTATCAAAGGATAATGTTAACAAACATAAAACCGGTGGTGGGTGTACCCGCCATGGGTATGGTGAAAGTTACAAACCACCTCTGCTAACTACTCATTCTGTTAACTACTAGTTCTGTTAATAACAATATTTGTTAATAACCAGTTCTGATAACAACCAGATTTGCTAATAATCTGTTCTTTTTTGTTGTTTGTGAAAACGTTATCTAGTCGGCTGGGTGACACCATAATTGTTGATCCCCTCTCAGTGTTTCTCAGTATATCAGTATTTTCAGCTTTATTTGTCTTTGCTTGGGCAGGACTGTAGTCCAGGTCGATATTGAGAATGATCTCGACAAATCTTAGTTTCCAGCTAAGACGTTGGCTAGACTAAAATCCATTTCCATTTCACGGAGTTGCCTTGATGGGGATCTGTTCTGTTTTCAACCAGTTCTGTTAACAACCAGTTCTGTTAACAACCAGTTCTGTTAACAACCAATTCTGTTAACAACCAGTTCTGTTAACAACCATTTCTGTTAGCTAAAATTTGTTCAAATATAAATATAGTTATAGAAATTTAATTTCAGATGTTACCTGTTCATCCTCATGCACATCTAGGTTCAGACGGAAATGGCTCAGTACTGCAATAACGATGATCAGGTATAGAACAGACATGACAGCATGAACCCACAGTAGAGGATTGCTGGAGAAAATAAGTCAAATTATGATTGGATAAATGTACTTATACATATCCTTCATACGCCATAGTCCTTCTAATCATTTATTAGGCCTTTGAGTACAAATGTTACAGAAGAATTCTACCAATCTCATACAGAGAGTATTAGACAAGACCAGCTTTAACCTGCTCTTGAACCTTTAACATCAGATTTGCTTCCATGTATTGTCATTAGTCACTCATATAATAAATAATATTTCACTCTTTCCAGTGGATATCTTATGTGATAGAAACTAAATCCAGCTTGCATGTAATCATCATAATAGGAGTGTCACACATACACCCAAGGGCTATCACATACTCTCATTCTGAATTTGATCCAGAAATGGACATTGCACATTTGACGGTGTGAAGTTCCCAGGCAATAATATATGAAAATGGGGGGTCTTCCTGGCATAGTGGTGAAGCTGTTCACTTTGTACTCAAGAGGTAGTGAGTTTGTATCCTGCTCATGACATCTTGTTTACAAAGTGGAATTATTTTTACATCCCTGGGAATTATTGCTTAAAGCTTCAGTGTTGCACGCTATAAGTAGTAATGGTACAACGTACCCAAGTACAAAGATGTCAATCCATACATCTTTTCTACTTCTTTAAAACTTTCAATCTGTCAATGCTAATCATCTTAGCTAGTTTTATCTGTATGTCTCTATGTCTATGTCTCTGTCTATGTCTATGTCTATGTCTATGTCTATGTCTCTGTAGCAATTTTATTTTTCTTCTCCCTGGTATTCCCCATCTCAGAGATTGCTTCTGTAATTATTTTGTGATTTCATCTTGAAATGTCATCACCATATGAACATCTTATTTGTGTAAATATTGATGAAACTGGCTGGTTACATGCACATTTCTCTTGATGAAACTGGTTGATTACATGCACATTTCTCTTGATGAAACTGATTGGTTACATGCACATTTCTCTTGATGAAACTGATTGATTACATGCACATTTCTCTTGATGAAACTGGTTGATTACATGCACATTTCTCTTGATGAAACTGGCTGGTTACATGCACATTTCTCTTGATGAAACTGGCTGGTTACATGCACATTTCTCTTGATGAAACTGGTTGATTACATGCACATTTCTCTTGATGAAACTGGTTGGTTACATGCACATTTCTCTTGATGAAACTGGTTGGTTACATGCACATTTCTCTTGATGAAACTGGCTGGTTGCATACACATTTCTCTTGATGAAACTGGTTGGTTACATGCACATTTCTCTTGATGAAACTGGTTGGTTACATGCACATTTCTCTTGATGAAACTGGTTGATTACATGCACATTTCTCTTGATGAAACTGGTTGGTTACATGCACATTTCTCTGGATGAAACTGGTTGGTTACATGCACATTTCTCTTGATGAAACTGGCTGGTTGCATACACATTTCTCTTGATGAAACTGGTTGGTTACATGCACATTTCTCTTGATGAAACTGGCTGGTTGCATACACATTTCTCTTGATGAAACTGGTTGATTACATGCACATTTCTCTTGATGAAACTGGTTGATTACATGCACATTTCTCTTGATGAAACTGGCTGGTTACATACACATTTCTCTTGATTTACTATTAGTATTTTACGCATTAAATTTTAGATAAAATATTTTTCTGAAAAATGTATTTTTGTATGTCTCTAGTTTACTCTATAGCAGTGATGAATTTCCAGCTTCTTCTTCTGTGTTTGTTCTCAAACTTCAGATTAGTAGCATGTTGTTTGGAGAATGGAGTGTGCTGTGTCATGGTTTACAGCTTGGCTGTGATATATGTGCCATTCAACCTCCTGACACATTAAATTTTGCATAGCTTCTGGGTTACTTGTTCCTCTATGGGATGTGATAGCCAATTTCACTCACAAAATCTCCTTAGTCATCTCTTAAGATGTGCATGGCAGGTAACTGTCACTATTCTTTGCTTCCCTTTTGGGTCCGGGCTACATACAAGCATTCCAGCTTCTGTATACAATAGTAAGGACATATTTATGCTCCTACAGCGCCAAATACAGTGCATAGGGCAGAAACCAGAGCTGTCCAGTCCTATCTATGTTTCTTCAGCTCCAAATACGAAACCAGAACTCCCCAGTTCTATCTATGTTTTTTCAGCTCAGAATAAAAAACAAGAAACCAGAGCTCTCCAGAAACTAGTAAATATGGTTACTATATTGTGAATTGATAAAAGTGTTACAGTAAATTTCTGGGCTTCTGCTATGAACTACAAGGCAAGAACTACAAGGAAAAAAACTAACACAGCCACATAGAAAAAAAACAACAAAGAAATGAAAAAATTGCTAACTACATGACAAGATGGAAGAGGTTTGATAAGACAAGATAGAAGAGGTTTGACATAATAAGATGAAAGAGGTTTGACAGGAAAATATATATTTGGCAGGAAAATATGAAATATGAGATTTGATAGGCAATATGGAAAAGGATGACAGGGCAATATGGAAGAGGTTTGACATGATGATAGAAGAGGTTTGATAAGACACGATATAAGAGATTTGACATTATAAGAAATGATATGAGATTTGACATGACATGATAGAAGTGATTTGACATGATAAGACACAATATAAGAGATTTGACATGATAAGACACGATATAAGAGATTTGACAAGACATGATAGAAGTGATTTGACATGATAAGACACAATATAAGAGATTTGACATGATAAGACACGATATAAGAGATTTGACAAGACATGATAGAAGTGATTTGACATGATATTATAGAAGAGGTTTTCTTCTTCTTCTTCTGCATTCACTCTCTTATAACTATAACGAATAAAGTGTGTGATTTCCACCTGGGAGCGTGAAGTACATTTTACAGCAAATTCCACAGTTGAACTGTGTTATGTGCACCTCGGTTGGCTCACTTTGTGGTCTGGACATCTGAGGCCCAGCACATCTGTTTTTGTCATGCCTTTAATTCGGGTAGTAGACTTCCCTACCTGTGACAGCCTGCCTATTTGTTCAGGTACATGGGTGTGTAATGACTCTTCACTGAGACAATTGTCGTTCACGTCTATCTCGCACGAGGTATTCCACTGTCAGTGAACTTGCCTTGTGTAATTAGACGTACTGTGCCTGTGCCTATCGGGTATGCACCTTTTCTCATCCACGACCCTGGTTCCTGTTAAGGAAGAATGCAACAGAAGAGTTGTAAACAGGCTCTTTCACCTTCTTAGCCAAGGTGTCGTTCACCAACATCATGAACCCCTCGTCCAAGCCTAGTTTCAACATGCATTTGGGAGCACGGCAAGTTCTTGAGCTGAACAACTTTGTCCCATTTATGCCTTTGTCCATCGGTATGAAACCCTTTCTTTCCGCAAGCATATTTCCAGCATAGGAAAGCTTGACATTAGAGTTTGGCCAGGGCCGCTTTCTTTGCCAGGCACACAGGATTGGGTCTGGGTCTCTGCCCATAAGGAGCACCGGTAACTAGAAGCTTGTCTCGAGCTGACAGCGCATGTAGTTCCGAATTCCTTGGAATATTTTCACTTTCTATTTGCACTTGGCGCTGCCCTCTTGCACTGTGCTCAGTATTTCATTGTACTCAGTATGTTGTCTTTGTGTCTCTTGTCATGCATCTACCTTTTCATATCTTTTTATTGGCAGCCCCTCCAATGCTTGGACTAGACTGACTAGCTTCACTATGTGTCGATAGTGCCACTGCATGTGTTGGCACAGTGGTGTCGGAGATATTGACTGTGTCTTGTGCAGTCAATTCTCCTTCCATCTACTACCTCCACATTTACGGACATGATTCCCAAAAGGTTTAGTCAGAATCAGCAGGAGCAGCTGTATTTCTGTTTCCAGGGTGCATCACGAGGAGGTAATTTTGGGTTCTTGGTTATCTGCTAACCCTGAGTCCACCGAGAACAGTGCGTACTCTTTGCACCCCATGGAAGAGTTTTGATAGGATAAAATAAAAGAGGCTTGACAGGACAAGATGATGAAGTTTGACAAGATAGGATAGAAGAGATTTGACATGACAATATGGAAGTGGTTTGACAGGTCAGTATGGAAGAGGTTTGACAGGACAATATGGAAGAGGTTTGACAGGACAATATGGAAGAGGTTTGACATGATAAGATGGAATAGGTTTGACAAAACAAGATAGAAGAGGTTTTAGAAGACAAGATAGGATAGAAGAGTTATCATGGGACAAGATGTAAGAGGTTTGACAAGAACCTATGCTCCATAGAGAAAGATGAATGGAAAGATCATAAGAAATAATGATCTCATGTTACATATACTACAAGATATCTTACTCTTGGTTTAAGTTGCCGATAGTTGTGTATCCAAAGTCCATTGAAGTTCCCACTAAGATAGAAACAGAATAGAATCAGTCAATAGTTGCCATAAAGCCAAAAACATGATAGAATCATTGATAGCCAAAACAACAGAAAAATCATATACTATTTAAAAAACTTCCACTAAGAAAGAGATATGATAGCATCACTCTAACATCACAATATTTCTAATCTTCCCACACCAAAAACCATAGAACAACATCACTACAAAACATATGTCTCCATACGCTAACTTCACTACAAAACATATGTCTCCATACACTAACTTCACTACAAAACATACAACTCCATACGCTAACTTAACTATAATATTACTTACCCATACACTAATTTACCTGTAACCTTACTTACCCATACAATAACTTCACTACAATAATACTTATGTAGGAAACAGGAAATGAAGTCTTAACTGAATGATGACTAACACACTATCACTGTCGGATGCTCACGTAAAATGATAATACACACAACACTACACAGGATATAATCATATAAATAATAATTCACAGGACAGAATCGACCTTTTCTACCAAAAGGCCTTTATAAAGATAAACACATAACATCAAAATACGATGAGTAGAAATGACAACGACACATACACACGTGTCCAAGCAAAATGTGGATGTCAGATGCCGGATGGATAGGAACAGGAAGTACATTAAAATGTAAATATATGCAGAAATGAAACAAACAAAAAGATGACGTAAATGAAGGAACAAAATGAATAAACAAATAAACCACAACATCCAAGAACTGGAAAAAAGTGGTTGGAATTGAGTCCAAATGGCTTGAGTGTACCCAACATAAAGATAAAATGATTTTCTAGAGCATACCTAGATCTACAATGGGTGGTGCAGGATCTGATGGCAGTGACCTGAATATCAATAACACATGGTGGCCATACTTAACACATACTTATCCACATACAAAATTCACTACACTCTTACTTACCCATGCACTAACTTCACTACACTCTTATCCACACACAAACTTTACTACACTCTTATTTACCCACACACTAACTTTACTACACTCTTACTTACCCACACACTAACTTCACTACACTCTTATCCACACACAAACTTTACTACACTCTTACTTACCCACACACAAACTTTACTACACTCTTACTTACCCACACACTAACTTCACTACACTCTTACTTACCCATGCACTAACTTCACTACACTCTTACTTACCCACCATGCACTAACTTCACTACATCACAACTTACCCATGCACTAACTTCACTACATCACAACTTACCCATGCACAAACTTCACTACACTCTTATCCACACACAAACTTTACTACACTCTTACTTACCCACACACTAACTTCACTACACTCTTACTTACCCACACACTAACTTCACTACACTCTTACTTACCCACACACTAACTTCACTACACTCTTACTTACCCACACACTAACTTCACTACACTCTTACTTACCCACACACTAACTTCACTACACTCTTACTTACCCACACACTAACTTCACTACACTCTTACTTACCCACACACTAACTTCACTACACTCTTACTTACCCACACACTAACTTCACTACACTCTTACTTACCCACACACTAACTTCACTACACTCTTACTTACCCACACACTAACTTCACTACACTCTTACTTACCCACACAATAACTTCACTAAACTCTTACTTATCCACACAAAAACTTTACTAAACTCTTACTTACCCACACACTAACTTCACTACATCACAACTTACCCACACACTAACTCCACTACACTCTTACTTACCCACACACTAACTCCACTACACTCTTACTTACCCACACACTAACTCCACTACACTCTTACTTACCCACACTTACTCCACTACACTCTTACATATGTAAAATTTGTTCATATCTAAGAGGCTGGTCATGAATTATATCAACAATGTTTTTGCCGACTTGTGAACCCCCCCCCCCCTTTTCAGTAAAGAATGTGTCAAGAATTTAGAGATACCACCCCCATGAACTTAATTATGTCAACAAATTCCACCCTCCCCCAAAATTTGTTTCAGACATATTGCGGACAAAAAAATGGCAGAAATTTGTTCAGATTTCAAGAACTATTTCTCTAATTCAAACAGTTATTGATGTATAAAAAACTGTTTTATTGACATCAACTTTTGGCAACACCCACCCACCCACACCCCCCCCCCCCCAAATTTGCCAAAACCTGTTAAACTGTTTGACATTCTCCCCACCCTCAATTATTGACATAATTTATGGGCAGCCTCTAATATAAAAAAAATATTCTTATATGTGACGACTATATATGTCTGGTTCTGTGACGGAGTGGTACAGAGCGTATCTGTGATGACCAAGGTAATGAGTTCGATTCCCACCACAAGCAATTGTGCATCCGGATGCTCAGAAAGCAATGGAGAACTACTGAATGTATTTATATTGCCTAAAAATATCACTACATCCAAAAAATGCTGGGTCGACGGCAATATCCTGAATAGGATATGGTACCAATGGAAGTTTACGACTATTATATGTGACGACTATTATATGTGACAAGTATTATATGTGACGACTATCATTTATATTGATTACTTGATTAAAATGATTTTTTTAAATATGTAAACACTTACATAAGTTGCCTTGAAAATTGATTGGAAGTATGACGCTGACAGACAGTACAGTTACTATTGCCACGTAGATAAGTAGGTACCGCTGGAAGGATAAATACTGCATAGCATCCTTGCCACATTTGTTGAGGATGTCCACATCTCTGGATTCAGGTATTCATAAATGTAATAGGTAGAAATGAGGGTGTTAAGTAACAGTTAAACATAGAACAAACACATGCAACCAATGTTTCTACTAAAAAGTCTTTATCAAGATGGGAACAAATAAACATTGCTACTTAAAGTCTTTCCAAAGCAAGAAATGATCCATCTCATAGGTCAACATAAATTATGCTGTATAAGATCAGTACCAAGGACTACTTTTCTTCTTCTACGTTCGCTTTCTGATAACCAACACGAACGTCGTTTGTGTGATTTTTTCCGTCGGGGAGCATGGAGTACGTTGTGCTGCTAGTTTACAGCATAGCTGGGTTATTTGCACTTCAGAGAGTCCAGCTCATCTGTTTTCATCTTGCCTTTGAATTAGGTGGTCTTCCCTAGACTGGTGGCAGATGGCGAATGTGTATCATCTCTGATACGCCATGGTGGTTTATCATCCATTGTGCCCTTGAACTTTTCAAAACACATCCCTGAGGGCAGCCTCTGAGAAGGTGGTAATCAGAGATTTAGACTTGGGTCAATTATGTCTATCTCTCAAGGGTGTTCCGCTGCCAGTGAACTTGACTCACGTAATTTGATGTATTGTACTTGCGCCCACTGGGTACTGAATCTTTTCTCATCTGCGAGCATGCTTTCAGTATAGGAAAAACTCGAAGGTAGTGTTGGGCATAGGTTACATTCACTGTCTTAGCTGAGGTGGCATTCACCAACATCGTGAACCCCTCGTCCAAGTCAGAGTCTCTGCACATATTTAGGATAACCAGAGACGTGACGCTTGTTCTGGGGATGAACATTACCGGTACTTTAGTTCTGATCTCCATATAGCGTTTTGCCATTCCACTTGCACTAGTCGCACCCTGTGGCACTGTGCTGTCTTTTCATTGTACTCAATTTATCCTTGCGAAGACTATTGCATTACTCGATATTCGTGATGACATCTACCCATATCGTGACATTGACATTGGTCGCCCCCTCAAATGCATCCGTGTTTCTGCCGCCCGAGCCTAAATGTCTTGCATCACTGTGTGTCGACAGTGCTGCTGTATGTGTTGGTGCAGCGGTGTTAGATATTGCTTGTCTTTTGCTGTCAATTTTCATTCCATCTGCAGCTTCCACATTCACAGATACGATCCCGACAAGCAGCTGTATTTCTGTTTCCAGGGTGCACCAGGAGGTGCTTTTGGGATCTTGATTATGTGCTAACCCTGGGTCTGCATGAGAGTAATGTGGTAACCATAGCAATCCTTGATCCACATGAGAGTAATGTGGTAACCATAGCAACCCTGGGTCCACATGAGAGCAATGCAGTAACCTTAGCAACCCTGGATCCGCATGAGAGCAATGCACTAACCTTAGCAACCCTGGATCCACATGAGAGCAATGCGGTAACCTTAGCAACCCTGGGTCCACATGAGAGGAATGCGGTACCCATAGCAACCCCACATGAAGGACTATTCTGGAGAAGGATTTGGCAAATATTGAACCAAAAAATCTGGGCAACCAACTCTGCAATTTCTGTAGTTTCCATTTTGTAATCTAGAAGTCTGTAGATAATAGACTACTGTCTACTGTCTTTCCACAAGTGAATGATGGTTGATAGTATCCACACTTGCCACAAGTGAATGATGGTTGATAGTATCCACACTTGCCACAAGTAAATGATGGTCGATAGTATCCACACTTGCCACAAGTAAATGATAGTTTATAGTATCCACACTTGCCACAAGTAAATGATAGTCTATAGTATCCACACTTGCCACAAGTAAATGATAGTTTATAGTATCCACACTTGCCACAAGTAAATGATAATTTATAGTATCCACACTTGCCACAAGTGAATGATGGTTGATAGTATCCACACTTGCCACAAGTGAATGATGGTTGATAGTATCCACACTTGCCACAAGTGAATGATGGTTGATAGTATCCACACTTGCCACAAGTAAATGATGGTCGATAGTATCCACACTTGCCACAAGTAAATGATAGTTTATAGTATCCACACTTGTTGTAAAGATTAGGGTTGTTGTTCCAAGGCCAGATGTGTCACCTTGGTTGCATTGAGTTCATGATTGTTCAGGGTTATCTTGATGTTTTCTATTCAGTTTTCCTGGGCTACTTTTAGCTCAATATCCAGATACAATTTGGTTTTGTGATCTTATTAGTACTTGGTTTGGGTTCATAGATAGGTTCAATACATATTGTCCGCACTGTTTTCCTCATTTCTTAATTTCTTATTTTATCTAGTTTAGTAAGCATTGCAGCTTTTCTTTATCATAAATTCTATTAGCTCTGGTATTTTGCCTCAGTGACTACATACATTAAATGGATTATAGACAAAAACAAAGTAAGTAAAATATCAAAATGCTAATAATGGAACACACTCTTACAATAGACCGACCTGAGTTTCCAAAAAGCCATGATCCATCGGAACAGTCCCTGAAAGAAATAATGTTATAATATTTCAATACTAGAATATAGTCTATCTTTTAATGTGGAGACAAAATTGATTTAGCAAATTTTTTGTGTGTTTTGCTACTTGAGTCCACACATTTTTCTGAATTTGACCAATCTGCATCCAAAAAGATGTGATTTTTAGACAGTTGCTAGATAGTACCAGCTAAATAATCTAAATCCTGACTGCTGCCTTTGCATTTTTAGACAGTTGCTAGATAGTACCAGCTAAATAATC
Organism: Meghimatium bilineatum; assembly: GCA_034231615.1. NCBI lineage: Eukaryota > Metazoa > Mollusca > Gastropoda > Stylommatophora > Philomycidae > Meghimatium > Meghimatium bilineatum. The sequence continues at coordinate 53,091,382 of CM067313.1, forward strand.
TAAATTCTGACTGCTGCCTTTGCATTTTTTCTAGAACTCCTCAGTGCTTCTATATTATATTATTTATTTACCCATGTTTCAGGTGGTTGCGTTAAATTTCTCATGTCAGCATATTCGTTAAGTGTTAGGTATGTTGATTATCTTCTTCGCACACTTAGCATATCCATAGGTGATCAGATCTCTGCTTCAGTAAATCTTTCAGGGTATAACGGTTCTTGGTTTCAGTTCTATGTTGGTTCAGTGCTCTTTTTGAAATCTTTGTTAGGTGTTCTCTACGAGCCATGTCTATCCTCACTCTAAAATCTAATATTGATGCATGCTCATTTATATGAAAATCCTCTGTGCATGTAGACACATGAAGAGCACTGAGCATGTCTGAACCATTTGCTATGGTGGTGAAGCTAGCTAATGTGTTGAGCTTTTCATTTCTCTTCATACCTGCATATCCAAGGACAAAAAGTTGATGGTTTTTATTTTCTAATGAGCTACCCTAGTCATCTATTTCATCTCATGATAGTAGTAAAATATCCTAAACTTGTGTAGCTAGACCACGAGATGAGGCACGATTCCTTCATCTCATGATAGTAGTGAAATGTCACAAACTTGTGTAGCTAGACCATGTGATGAGGCACGATTCCTTCGTCCCATAGTTTACAGCTTAGCTGTGATATCTACACATTTTGGCCCAGCACATCAATTCCAGCCCATAACATTCTTAGTTGTCTCTTATGACATGCATGAAATATAAACATCATTGCTACTCTTTGCTCCTCTATCGAGCCCTGACAATACACTGGCACAATAAATATTTATTTCCCGTATTTTATATCAGTAACAGTGCGAAGCTTTAAAATTTAATCACTCATAACATCATCATCATGTGCTGTGTTGAATAGCATAGGCAATAGGGTTCAAAAGTCATATACTTCCCTGTCATGCACACTTCACTGTAAAAAATATTCAGCCGTACACTTCGCTGTAAAACATTTCAGTCGTACACTTCACTGTAAAACATTTCACTGTCATACACTTCACTGTAAAACATTTCACTGTCATACACTTCACTGTAAAACATTTCACTGTCGTACACTTCACTGTAAAACATTTCACTGTCGTACACTTCACTGTAAAACATTTCACTGTAGTACACTTCACTGTAAAACATTTCACTGTAAAACATTTCACTGTTGTACACTTCACTGTAAAACATTTCACTGTAGTACACTCCACTGTAAAACATTTCACTGTCGTACACTTCACTGTAAAACACTTCACTGACGTACACTTCACTGTACCCTGTTTCCCATATGTACTCTGTCACTCTCAACGAAGCGGATATGATTGTTGTCTACATCTTTCTCGCACGAGGTGTTTCGCAGAAAGTGAACTTGCCTCATGTAATTGGACATTTTGTGCCAATCGGGTACTGAACCTTTTCTCATCCACCAGCCTGGTTCCTGTTTAGGAAGAACTCGACAGAAGAGTTGGACCCGGACTCTTTTGCCTTCTAAGTCGAGGTGTCATTCACTGACATCATGAACCCCTCATTCAAGTCTGATTCTCACCATGTGTTTGGCAGCAAGGTGTGTTTTTGAACTGAAGAACCTTGTCCCATCTGTGCCTGAACCTATCAGGTACTGCACCCTTTTTCTCCATGAGCATGTTTCCGGTATAGGAAAAACTCAACAGTAGAGTTGGGCCTGAGCTGCCTTCTTGGCATAGAGCCCACGATTGGGTATGTGCATGTAAGGGCAACCAGTAACTAGAAGCTTGTCTCGAGTTAACAGAGATTCCAATTTCCTTGGAAGTTTTCCCTTTCTTTTTGCACATGGTGCTGCCCTCTGGCGATGTGCTGCTCTCTCATTGTACTCAACATATATTTTAATCTCTCACCATCTGCGTCTTCGTGTCAATTGCATTGGCAGTCTCTCCAATGCTGGGACCGGACTATCTTGCATCGCTATATGTTGATATTGCTGCTGTATGTGTTGTTGGCACAGAGGTGTCTGAGATTGCTTGTCTATGCAGTCAAATATCATTCCATCTGCAGCCTCTACACTCACAGGTAAATGTGTTGGCCAGGAATACAACAAGACCAGTTGTATTTCAGTTTCCAAGATGCACCATGAAGAGGTACTTGTAAGATCTTGGTTATCTGTTAACCCTGGGTTCGCACAAGGGCAGTGCGAGACCCATTGCACCCCGCTGAACAGCTTAACCACTACGCTAGGGAGATCCCCAGGATTACTGTGAGGACTAAGGACATGAAAATTACTTGTCCACATACAAACCTTATCTTGAGAAGTTACAGCAGTATCCAGGGACTCTTGGGAACCTTGTCTGTCTCGTCTATCTCTATCTCCAAAAAACAAAGATGTCCACCTGTGCATTGAACATATAAGAAATATTAAATTTTATGATTGTAACAAGCTCTTCATATTCAGAGCTCATCATGAACAAAAAATAATAAATCAAAAACATAAAAATTATATTATCGTAATACAATACTCTTCTTCTTCTGCATTCGCAATATGATAACCAATACAAATATTGGTTTAACACGGGGAGACGTGCTTACATTTTTAACAAAACACACCATAAGCTTGATAAAACTGAGCCAACATTATTTAACAAAACAAAGTATATTGTCCCTTTTTAGTGCGCAGTAGACATATTTTCAGGGGAGGAGGCAGAGATGTATAGAATTGGGGGGGGGGGGATGTGGTGGTGGTGTGGTTACGGTTAGTCGTAGGTCTAAACCTATTTCTAACATCCTTCTTTCTCCTTGAATGTACCTTTATGGCAGCTGTTTAATGCTGTATACACAAACTTCCATTCATACATAAATGTGTTCCATTAGGTTTTCCACAGAATCCTTCCCCTACTACAGTGATATAAGGTCATTGGATGATCCAGGCGGCACATCTTTTCATGTTTCAGCAGTTCTCAATTTTGTGACAATGGTACAGCATTTTTACCTGTAGCTGACAAGCTCAGTAAACAGACATCTCCAATTAAATTAGCCATTTTGTTTTCGTAGCAATACAGTCTGCTAGTGAGGTAATTTCAGTGAGGATACAAAAACTGTCCGTACTATACCAAAGTTAGAAGCAAACTGCACATAAGTTTAAAAAATTGGAATATAGGCACTTCTCTCTGTATTGTACCTGAATCTTTGTGTGATTTCCTCTGGGAAATGTGAAGTACATTGTGCTTCTGGTTTCACACCAGGGCTGCGTTATTTTACACCTTCTGACCCAGCCCATCCTTTTTCTGCATATAATGCAATGAAAATAATAATGAAGATATCGCCTGTGTACCACAAGAAAATGAAGATGGATTGGACATAAACTCACAACAGTCAAAGGTATAACTAGAACATCAATCAAATGGAAACCACAGTGAAAAAGGAAGAGGAAAGACATAGAAACAGATGAAGAAAATAGATACTCTCTTGCTTTTGTGGTGCATTCTGTAACCTAGCAAGAGTTACATTAGCTGGTGTTTTATCTGATTCCGATATAAAATAATGTCATTGAGAATAAGCTCATTTCATCTTTGTATCTGTCCAGCTCATCCAACGTCATCCTCATGTAGCATAACCTGGATGTTGTTCATCCATCACATGATGATTATTTGTAACATACTTTAGAAAATTCAGTTAGAGTTATGTCCTTGACTATGCTCAAGATGGCTAGTAAGCCATATTCTGGCTGCAACTGTCTATGGACAAGTCGGGCATAAGATTACCACTGTAGATAGTTTTTTGATCTACCAGTGACGTTCTAGCTACTCTAGATTATCAAATTTATAAAATAAATTCTTAATCTTATACTAAACATTATCAAATTTATAACATAAATTCTTAATCTTATACTAAACATTATCAAATTTATAAAATAAATTCTTAATCTTATACTAAACATTATCAAATTTATGAAATAAATTATTAATCTTATACTAAACATTATCAAATTTATAAAATAAATTATTAATCTTATACTAAACATTATCAAATTTATAAAATAAATTATTAATCTTATACTAAACATTATCAAATTTATTAAATAAATTATTAATCATACACTAAACATGATCAAATTTATAAAAGAAATTATTAATCTTATAATAAACATTATCAAATTTATAAAAGAAATTAATCTTACGCTAGGCACTAAATATTATCAAATTTATAGAAAAAATTAATAATGTTATACTAGACACTGATGATGGCCTTTTTCATCTTTACAAATGCCAGGACGCATGTCAGTGCAAATTTTTCAGACACATAGTTACTACATTTCATATATGACTGCTTGCCTGAGCAAATTTTGTAGAGAAAGTGCCTTGTGTATTTTCACTAACCCATTATTGACTCTGTTGTTTAATTCCAAGGGAAAAACAATACTAATACACTTGTAGCAAGCAGAACTGTAGGAGATACCAGAAGATGATTTAATACACGACTGCCTTAGAGTCTGCCCTCCAGATTTTCTGAAGATGTTTACTCCCTTAGCCTAAGGCACTCCCATGCTAACCTGTTAGGCAGTGGGTGAATATGTAAGACAGAAGACAAACTAGACACTAAATATTATTGAATCTATAAGAGAGAATATTCATCTTACAATAGAATAGACACTAATTAATAAAAGACCTTACTACTCTTCTTCTAAACTCTAACAATTATTTTATTTTATTAAATAATTTGACAATTTATTATTAAAACTTTTATTATGTTAACAAAAGACACTAGTAATTAATTGAATAATAAACATTTAACACTATCAATAAAATAATAAACATTATTTTAATCTTAAACTAGACACTTAAATTTATCAAATTCTTCAGCTTTCATTCACAAACCCACTGGATCTCTCTTGTAGCAGGGCAATGATCCTACAAGACTCCCAGCAGGATGTAGTCCAGAGAATGGAAATGTGTTGTGTTACCGTTTCATTTGTGCCAATGGCCCAACACATTTGTCTTCAGTGGTAACTCACATTCAATCACTTAAACCAATCATTGTTGCCCAGTGTAAGATTATTGTTGCAAGAGTAAAACTATTATAATATTTATGTGGTCTAGTATTGGTTTCCCATAGCCTTGTTGTGCCCTGCAGCATCAGGAGATGGGAGAATTGTGCAACATGCCAGTGTGTGATTACATCCTGGATTACATCTGAAGACAACCGAATAAGTGGTCTTCACATGCTTCCAGACTACCATCAGAAAGTGTCCGCCAAATTGCATTGCTATACGGGTACGATAGATGCAGAGCCTATGGCAGACAATTTAAAAGATGAATTACAGAAATAAAAGAGACCATAAGAAATATATATGAAGCACACAAAAAAGTTTGTCTCCAGAAAACTCTTCTACCCCTGACGCTGTAAGGCAACAAATGGTTTAAAGTGAAATGAAAGAAGTCAGAAAACTCTTCTACCCCTGACGCTGTAAGGCAACAAATGGTTTAAAGTGAAACGAAAGAAGTCAGAAAACTCTTCTACCCCTGACGTTGCAGGGCAACAAATGGTTTAAAGTGAACCGAAAGAAGTCAGAAAACTCTTCTACCCCTGACGTTGCAAGGCAACAAATGGTTTAAAGTGAACCGAAAGAAGTGCATAAGCTATGTATAAAGTTCTTTTTCATAGATACTGCAGTGATCCATCTTAAACACGAGTGTCCCCTGGTTCTATATTTGTGTCCCCTGGTTCTATATTTGTGTCCCCTGGCTCTGTATGTGTGTCCCCTGGCTCTGTATGTGTGTCGCTTGGCTCTGTATGTGTCCCCTGGCTCTGTATGTGTGTCCCCTGGTTCTGTATGTGTGTCCCCTGGCTCTGTATGTGTGTCCCCTGGCTCTGTATGTGTCCCCTGGCTCTGTATGTGTGTTCCATGGCTCTATATGTGTGTCCCCTGGCTCTGTATGTGTGTCCCCTGGCTCTGTATGTGTGTCCACTGGCTCTGTATGTGTGTCCCCTGGCTCTGTATGTGTGTCCACTGGCTCTGTATGTGTGTCCCCTGGCTCTGTATGTGTGTCCCCTGGCTCTGTATGTGTGTCCACTGGCTCTGTATGTGTGTCCCCTGGCTCTGTATGTGTGTCCACTGGCTCTGTATGTACTGTATCTAAACAGATTTGCTTGTACTGGTTATACTGTGTAAACAAAATAATGGACTCTACTTATCATAAACCACAACTGCAGCTAACTTCAATAGTCGCTGCAAACAAACACAAATAATTTGAGAACTACTTCTTCTGCATTTATTCTCAAACTCATGCAGATTAGCAGGATGTAATCCAGAGAACAGGATGTGTTGTGTCATGGTTTACAGCTTTGCTGCAATCTGAGTACCTTTTGACCTGACACATCCAACTTCAGCATGGCTTCTGGGTCATTTTCATCAAACATGAGATGGAACAGCAACTCCACCCCATAACCTTCTTCGTCGCCTCTTACGACATGCATGGAAGGTAAACAATGTTACTATTTTCTGCTCCTCTTTTGGGCCCTGGCAAAATCTGGGCAAGAGAACTACTGTTGGATACTATAAATAAAATTATTCAGTTCAAACTATAGATGCTGAAATATATGTAAAATTCAAACACTCAGAGTTGATCAAGAACCTGCTCTGCCTTCAAATAACAAGATGGTAACAAGCTGTATCATAGTAGGATGATTAAGATAGAAAGGACTGAAAAGGGTAGGTAGCATTAACTACCTCAATAAAGCTGAACAGAAATATGAATAAAAATACTGTGCTATAAAAGCAATGTATAAGGTTCATACCTGTCAGCTTGTACATATTTTCTGAATTGTATACAAAATTTACTTGATTTTCATTGAATACATCTGTATTATATACTTATTTAGTATTTTTGTGGGTAGCATATCCCATCACAGAAAACTAATGTAGAAGTCCATCTAGATGCTGGAGTAAAAAGACAAATTACAGCAAAAATTTGAAGCAGAGAGTCAAGATTTTTAGGTGCATATGATGAGAAGAGAAAAACTTGAACATATAGAAGTCACAGGAAAAATCACAAAGAGAACAGACAAGGAAGACAAAGAGAGAAATTGCTGGATGGGTTGTCACTGTGGCACGAGAGAATGCCACTAACTCAACTTATTAACAACAAAAGAAACAGAGAGTTGTGGAGAAACATGATCACCAATGACACATGGCAAAGCACTTGTGTTGATTGATTGATTTATCCTGAGTATCCAACAGAACATGCTCTGTTCATCTCCAGACAAAATACAGAAAATGTGTACAAGCTGATAGTTTTGTTATGTAAGCAAGTTAACAAAAGTGGTCAGGAGGAGGAGGATATAATAGATAATGCAAACAAGTAACCACTCCCTTAGTCACCTTCACTCAAAGCATGCACAATCAATGATTCATGTGACACCTTCACTCAAAGCATGCACAATCAATGATTCATGTGACTCCTTCACTCAAATCATGCACAATCAATGTGTCATGTGACTCCTCCACTCAAATCATGCATAATAAATGTTTCATATGACTCCTCCACTCAAATCATGCACAATCACTGTGTCATGTGACTGACTCCTCCACTCAAATCATGTACAATCAATGTGTCATGTGACTCCTCCACTCAAATCATGCACAATCAATGTTTCATGTGACTCATCCACTCAAACCATGCACAATCACTGTGTCATGTGACTCCTCCACTCAAATCATGCACAATCAATGTGTCATGTGACTCCTCCACTCAAATCATGTACAATCAATGTGTCATGTGACTCCTCCACTCAAATCATGCACAATCAATGTTTCATGTGACTCCTCCACTCAAACCATGCACAATCACTGTGTCATGTGACTCCACTCAAATCATGCACAATCAATGTGTCATGTCAATTTGGAACAGAAATAGAATTACATGATTTTCTATAATAATTGATGTTAGAACTACATAATTGTTGGTTGTGGAAAACAGATAGGCCTATATTGAGTAGAATAGTTAAAATGATAGAACTACATCGTTTAATTATTTTAAAAGGTTACTAAAATATGATAGGACTATAGGCCCTATATTTTCAATTGATGAAAATATTTAAATATAGACCTGAAAGAAATTGTGAATATTTAAATATAGCTCTACACCTATGTAATTCAACTGTGAAAAATATTTAAATATAAAACTATATCATTAAATTATGGAAAATATTTAAATGTATAACTTTTTATTTTCAATTGTGGAAAATAGTCGCATATTAAAATATTTAATTCAATTGTGGAAAATACATATATTTTAATAGGGGAAATTTTGGGAAAAGGCAATGAAGTATTTCTAATCATTGGTGACACACATGATAATGTACAAAAATTGATGATTTGACCAAAATACCTTTATCAAGAACACAGCATAACCCACAGAGAGTTAGTAATGGCACTGTGTACTTTTACAGCATAATGACTAGACAGGATAAATTCCACAAATCTGGACGATGGAATTATAATGATATTTCTCCTGTTTAACCCTTATAATGTGAATGTACACAATGCCATTCCGTACTCAATGTATGTTATGTCGCCTCAGTTACATAACTTAGAAGAACCTGTACTGTTGTCAGCGTACTCATTGTATGTTATGTCACCTCAGTTACATAACTTAGAAGAACCTGTACTGTTGTCAGCATATTCATTGTATGTTATGTCGCCTCAGTTACATAACTTAGAAGAACCTGTACTGTTGTCAGCGTACTCATTGTATGTTATGTCACCTCAGTTACATAACTTAGAAGAACCTGTACTGTTGTCAGCGTATTCATTGTATGTTATGTCGTCTCAGTTACATAACTTAGAAGAACCTGTACTGTTGTCAGAATGTATGTTATGTCGCCTGAGTTACATAACTTAGAAGAACCTGTACTGTTGTCAGAATGTATGTTATGTCGCCTGAGTTACATAACTTAGAAGAACCTGTACTGTTGTCAGAATGTATGTTATGTCGCCTGAGTTACATAACTTAGAAGAACCTGTACTGTTGTCAGAATTTATGTTATGTCACCTCAGTTACATAACTTAGAAGAACCTGTACTGTTGTCAGAATGTATGTTATGTCGCCTGAGTTACATAACTTAGAAGAACCTGTACTGTTGTCAGATTGTATGTTATGTCGCCTGAGTTACATAACTTAGAAGAACCTGTACTGTTGTCAGAATGTATGTTATGTCGCCTGAGTTACATAATTTAGAAGAACCTGTACTGTTGTCAGAATGGCTATGGACTATCACGAGCTACCAGGTCTCAAATAAAAGGATTACTTCATCATCATCATTACCAATATCTTTTATTTTTTTTGTAAAATTGTTTTATGACTTTATGGAGCTTTTGTGCAGATTTTCATTTCAACAGTTTGCCGCCAGGCATGAGTATTAGAAATTGTATACAGCTTATAACCTCAGCCAAATCAATAGCAGTGAAACTACTAATATTTGCATTCCCATTTGTGTTAGTTATCTTGCATAGGATAAAGCATATCAGAAGTTATACAATATTGTCAGCAAACATAAAAAAAAGGTTAGGAGTGAATATGTTTGTTATGAAAACCTCAACATACACATTGTATCTGGACTTGCCAATCTTAAATCGTGAACTGAAATATAATAACATTGTGAACACAAATAAAATCAGTGCAAATAAATTTATTAAAACAACTGAAGTAAACTATTGTAAAATTTCAACAGTAAAATGTAAAACATAAAGCAATGTAGATGTACAACGTAAAACAAAAGAATAAGTTGATGTTATTATCAAATTGTCTTTATCAAACAGTACAAGGGCAGTTCGCTAAGTTACCGGACATTTTGTGTGTGCAGATAACTTGACTACATTGGACAGTGGCAATGCATTATCATGCATGTGATGACCATGTGTCAATGTATGTAAGATATTGGAAGTGGTAACTTTGTGCATACGCTGTGTGAAATTCTGTCAGTGAAGGTGACCTAGTAGTGCTCGTCGCATTTAAAAAATGAAAGTCAACAGGTCGTGTGCACTTATTTCTGCATTCATCTTGGAAAAACTGGTTCTGAAACTTTTGAAATTCTGCAACCAGCATTTGAGAGTCAAATCTATGTTGATTTAAAAACTGCAGTTGTGTCGGAAGGACCTGAATGGGAGCACAGAATAGTAACACTGTGACTTGCCACGCATGTTATAAGAGGTGACTAAGGGGTTTTTTAGGATGAGGTTCACTTTTCCATCATGAAAATGATCAAAGTGATCCGAAGAAATGCTGAAGTTGGATGTGTCAGAACGAGAGGCACAGTTCACAGTCAAGCTGTAAACCATGACACAATAAATTATGTTCTCTGGACTACATGCTGCTATTCTGCAGGAGTTTAAGAATAACACAGAAAAAGATCTAAAATATTTGAGTTGTATTCCCATTTCAAAAGTGTATGACATCCTTTGATGATGACCCCCTCTGTCAACGTAAAACATTCACCTCACAAACCAGTGAGACTGAGCCAGGTTTACAAGAATTCACCCACTCTGACAGACAATCAGCACATGCCATAGATTAGTAACTGAAGATTTGCATATTTAAAATATTTCGCATATTATTTGCATATCACATACTGCGGGGAACCTTCGAAGGTAGAACAAGCAGAGGAGGACAAATGGAAGCATGGCAGTCAAAATCAACAACTGCACAAAACAAGATTTTTCTCACTCATCTGAGTTGTTGAATATAGAAATTTCTCTGTGAAAGAGGAATCTGTGTGTTGTTGCATCCAATGTGGTATCCCTACAACCCTCCTTATGGGATACGGGTTTAAAGATAGATAGATACAGCAGATATTAGAAGTGGCACACAGGCAATTGGATTGTGCATCAGGGCACTGCACCTGCACACAGGTATGTCCCTGTGAACACAGTTTTTAATACAACAACCCACTGCTGCCATAATCTCCATACTTACCTTAACTTGATCCACTTCTTAGCTTTTTTCTTATTCCTGTACATTAAGAGAACAATCAAAATTCATTGATTCAATGAAATTGAGATTCAAGCCAATGCAATAAGACAAATGAGATCTATTCCGAAAAGTGGCTACCAGAAGTATTTCCTTCAGTGGCAGGAGCCCTGAAATAAGTGTGTATACAATCACAAGGGAACTACTTTGAAGGAGATAGTTCCAACCAATGTTCCTTACAAGAGTTACGGGTAGCACACATCTATCTCTGTGAACTGATACATTTTGAACACCACTTTTTCTGGGCAAGACTTCTACCTTAAAAAGACAATAATCTTGTCCAATGTGCTCTATTTACACCAATTATATTTTTATTATAGGATATTTTTCACACATTTATATGCAAGGGTCTGTTGTGCCAAGTTCAAACTTTGTGCGCCAAGGAATACAAAATTGTCTGAAAGCTCATACTAACACATTTTATGGGAATAGTTGTTTCAACTAGCTTATAGAAACACAAAGTCTATTTTTTCACCCTATAAAGAAATATGTAATGCATGATATTAAATGTCCTGGAACTTGGTGAACAGACCCTGTACACAGCAGATTTGTTCACAAATTATTAAATGTCCTGAAACTTAGTGAACAGACCCTGTACACAACAGATTTGTTCACAAATTATTAAATGCTCTGGAACTTAGTGAACAGACCCTGTACACAGCAGATTTGTTCACAAATTATTAAATGTCCTGGAACTTGGTGAACAGACCCTGTACACAACAGATTTGTTCACAGATTATTAAATGTCCTGGAACTTAGCGAACAGACCCTGTACACAACAGATTTGTTCACAAATTATTAAATGTCCTGAAACTTAGTGAACATACAACAGATTTGTTCACAAAATAAAACAAAATATGACAGCATAGAAGGGAATGCACTCTGAATAAAGCTGATGAGTTATCTAAATTTGACTTTTCATATGATTTTCAATATTAAAAAGGCAAAATGTGACAGCACAGAAGGAAAACATTATCAAGATAACTAATGACTTTATATTAACTACAAGCAGCTCTCTAGAATTCTAGTTACTAAAGCAGCTATTGTGTTAGACTCTTAGTCTATGTATCGAAGCATACAAAATGGTTGAGTGGCTGGCATCTTTAGCTATTTCCAAACTCCAATGCATCACATGGATTTAATGCCCTGATCATGGTAGAACAGACAGACTTGCATCAGATGTATCAATAGATGTGGAGTTGACAATGGATAATGGGGATATACTCCAACTGCTTCATAGGTGCCTGCTGGATACAGACACATGGGGTGCCTGCTGGATCCAGACATAGAGGTATCTGCTAGATACAGACACATGGGGTGCCTGCTGGATACATAAAGATGGGGTGCATGCTGGATACAGACACAGGGGTGGATGAGAAATCAAGACAAAGAATTTTATATTAAATATGGAATTAGTAGAATTGGCTACCAACAGTGTAGAATGAAAATCCATAATATGTACTAATAAATTCAAGTAGGAAGCATGAGGAAAAATGAAAAATTATTGAGAATAATGGAAAGTGAATCCCATTAGTCTCAAGAATTTGTAATATGTACTAACTGCAGCAAAACTGTAATCCAACATGTGAAACTTGGAACATTATTTATAGCCAACTCACAAGACTCCAGCAAAAATTGGCAACTGTTAATTTGTTATATCACATTTGCTGACTTCTATTAGACAACCAAGATTCAACAACATTTTATTGTGATTTTCTTTCATTTATTCCGGTAATTCTTGTACAATATTTCAGACAACTTATCTGAATATAAAAACCAAATGAAAATGGAGACCAAACTATACCCTTAAAAGTGTATACTTACACTACAGTACGAACCACCAATGGGATTCCATCACTTAATGAATGAGAAAGATGAAAACTGGTGAAATTAAATAGAAAACAGACCATTTTTTGATAGTTTAAAATTCATCATTTTGATGTTCTCCTACAGGTGCAAGCAGAAACATTGAAAATTACGCTCTTACTATATATAATCTGTACTCTAATTGTTCAATCTGTATCTCAGCAGTACAGTCTTTACTCTTAAGTGTATGTATAGTCTTTACTCTAACTGTATAGTCTTTACTCTAACTGTATAGTCTTTACTCTAAGTGTACAGTCTTTACTAGAAGTGTATAGTCTTTACTCTAACTGTATAGTCTTTACTCTAACTGTATAGTCTTTACTCTAACTGTATAGTCTTTACTCTAACTGTATAGTCTTTACTCTAAGTGTATAGTTTTTACTCTAACTGTATAGTCTTTACTCTAAGTGTACAGTCTTTACTCTAAGTGTATAGTCTTTACTCTAACTGTATAGTCTTTACTCTAACTGTATCTCCTTTACTCTAACTGTATAGTCTTTACTCTAACTGTATCTCCTTTACTCTAACTGTATAGTCTTTACTCTAACTGTATAGTCTTTACTCTAAGTGTATAGTCTTTACTCTAACTGTATAGTCTTTACTCTAACTGCATAGTCTTTACTCTAACTGTATAGTCTTTACTCTAACTGTATCTCCTTTACTCTAACTGTATAGTCTTTACTCTAACTGTATAGTCTTTACTCTAAGTGTATAGTCTTTACTCTAACTGTATAGTCTTTACTCTAAGTGTGTAGTCTTTACTCTAACTGTATAGTGTGTACTGTAACTGCATAATCTACTTGGCAACTATATAGTCTGTACCCTAACTCAGTGTTGCCAGGTAGTTTTGGCAAATTTTGCGGCGCGACCATCCAAAACCAGCACAAATCCGCAGATCAACAATCCAAAAGTAGCCCAAAAATTATCCCAAATGGTTTAAACGAGTTATTGTTTTACTAATTGAGCACAACTTTTTTTTACAAGATATTAACGTAATTTAGTTAAAAACTACTGATAATATATATATATATATATATATATATATATGCACACACACACTGCTTATACAGAAATACACAGACAATGTTCTGCTGCTAAATTCAACACAATTATATTAAATAAACTTCACATAGTTCAGTCAAATAAAAAGTAACAACATTATTCAATTAAACTAACATACATTTGCTGAAGGCTGTAAAATATTGCAACATGTAGCAAATATTGCATAATCTGTGCATACAAAGAATGATATAACAATTAACAAAGCTTTCAAACAGTCTTGCTTCATGCAGTCGCTTCCTTATTCATGATTAAGTTCATTTGCACAAACGTTCTCTCGATTGCTGCATTTCCGGATGGTAGTGAAAGAAGAGATAGCTAAAAAATGTCACACTACGTTGATTTCCTGTGTCCATGTGTTGACCAGGGCTGAAAGGGGAGCAAAGAATAGAAACACTGTTTATCGTTCATGCATGTAATAAGAGGTGACTAATGAAGTTTTAGGGTGGGAGTTTGATGTTCTATCCCATGTACAGTTAAGTAATACAGAAGTCTGAATGAAGTTTGATGTGTCAGAACAAAAGGTGCAGATTTTGCAGCAAAGTTGTAAAATATGATACAAAGCATTTGGTTCTCTAGAATACATCCTGCTAAACTGCAGGAGTTTGAAAATGAACGCAGAAGAAGAATAGAAAGAATAGACAACATAGGCCTACTGTATACACCCCCCCTTCCGGAAATGATACCCACCCACTGAACATTTCGTAGCCAACATCATCAATATTAAACAATATTAAAATCCTCCCTCCAGTTTATTAGAATCCCTAAAAGAAAACACACTGTAATGAAGTTCTAACTCTTTTGTATCCCATAAAATGCATGCCATCTGTGGTATTAAATTTAACTGTCTGCTGTAATTTTGTCACAAGGCGTTCAGCTAGGTAATTGGTAACTACTGTTCTCACAGGTGAATTATGATGTTCCACATCAGAAACTCTAGATACAATTAATTTCCGATCATTTTTTAACTCTTAATCCAAGGTGATTTCATAAAAAATGCTTGGATAAAAAAACAACAAGCGATTACCCACCATAAAGTTGCTGAAGAAAAACAAATACTAGTTCCAGCTAGCTCAAACGAACAAGTAATTATTAATAAGGTGACAATTTCTAGTCATTAAGCCTTCAGAATTCTGAACTATTTATGTTTTAATAGCTCAAAAATAAGCATATAATTTAAAAAACCAGCCCAAGAAACTGTAACCCACAGCAAATAAAAATAACCCGCGGCAAGGATCTAAAAATGGCCCAATGTGGCAAGAAAACTGTGGAACTGGCAACACTGCTCTAACTGTATAGACTGTACTCTAACTGTATAGACTGTACTCTAACTGCATAAATTATATATAAATTTCAAATGTATAGTCTACACCCAAATTATATAAATGCTCTCCAGTTGCATAATCTATATTCTAGCAGTACAACTTGCATGTAAACTGTCTAATTTTCACCTGCCATTATTACAATTCGCATTCTAACAGTACATCCAGACACACACACGCACAAGCACACAAACATTGAGAACCAGACTAGTCGCATTTAAGAAACAGACAACTACATACCAGACATAAGAAACAGACAACTACATACCAGACATACATTTCTATCTATATGCTACAATTGGAATTTGTACTCAAAGCAGGTAATGTTATTTAGTTATCTCCCCTCTTCTCTTTACAATTTCACAATAGATATCAAATTAATATGGCCATGATGTTTATATAATTTTTATAAAATATGGAAGTGCATTGAATATCCGAGGTTTAAAATTATGTGAGAGGAATATAACACAAAAGAAGCCAATACTTTATAAATAATTGGGTTTTTTTATTAGCATTCACTTTCAAACTTCTGCAGGATCTCTTGCAGAACAATTTTCCTACTAGATTTCAAGCAAGATGCAGTCCAAAGATGTTTTTTTTATGTCTCTGTTTTATTTGCGCCAATTGCCTGACACAACAGAACCTTGGCAGAATAAATTGTTTCTATACAAATATAAATGTAGACACAAAGAGGAGCTAACTAAATCAAACAGCCTGCATTGAGGACAAGTAACAACCAATCTATCCAAAATGACAAACACTGACAGCAAATACAACATAAAGCAAAGAAATATAGTATATAATCTTTGTGAACATGTACACAATATTATAAAAATATGACATCAGCTGTGCAATAACGAAACAAATGCCCAAGTCACAATACATAGGGAGCATGGATATGACTTAAGGACAATGATTACTACAACAATTTTGTGCAGTTTTCTATTCTTGATTCCACTTACTTTTCCTCTGTTCTGTTCACCAACGCAAGTCTTCCATAGTCCCAGGCAATCTTTCTTAGTATAGTAAACAGCAGCAATAAACACTAGAGAGAGAAAATAATGAGATAATTATAACAGAGGAACAGTACACAAACCATGAATAATTATATATAGATAACATAACTGTCAACGTGTCAAGTTTTCCTTTATAACACCATAACCTTTTCAGCCATATTTGGAAATGTAACATTATTATCAATAATTTTCTGAATACAGCTTTTTCATATTTTCATGGTACTGTAGGTGCCGTGAGCATGTTTTCATGCACTAAGGCAATTGTGTCATATAACAGTTTGTCATGGTTTGTAAATAAAGGGGCTTAAAATTAGTAGAGGATTGCCTTCATAGTATACGGGTTACTCCATTTGTACTCGTTTCCTCTAAATGAGGCGGCATGCCACCTGCTGCCAAGAGTATTACTCATAGCGTGTAACTGCATATTCAAACAATATTCCCCTGAGATCTCAGAGAAATCCACTTTTACACAGTACCCTGAAAATGGGATTCAAACCCGTAATCCCTTAAGCACACAGTGACCAGCTTCACCACAGCATCAGGGAATAACACAACAAAAATAAAAAGGTGATAAAAGATGGCTTCATTAGTATCTGAAAAAACATTTCAAGAGCACAAACATTGAGAAGAATTGAACAGATATTTCATTATAATTGATTAGTGATTACTGTATTGATTGATTATAATTTATAGATATATTTATATATATATTTATCTCTTATATAAGGATTTTTTTCTGCAGCGTTTTTGTTTGGGGGAGTGGTGGGGGGAGGGAGGATTCATTTCTCAAACTCTAGCTGGATGTGAAAATCAACTAGATTTATAGCAGTACGTAGTTCAGGGAAGAGTTGAGTTGCCATTTTATTAACACCAATGGCCCGACACATCTGATTTCAGCATAGTAACTAATTAATTGTTTTATCACTTTCAGATTAGTGAATGTCTGTAGACATATTGAACTTAAACTGGTTCCTGTAATATACACTGGACACCAACAGAATCTTGTTCCTGTATGTTACACTGGACACCAACTGAATCTTGTTCCTGTACGCTACACTAGACACCAACTTAAATGGTTCTTGTACGGTGCACTAGACAACAACTTAAACTAGTGCCTGTACGTACACCGGATACCAACATAAACTTGTTCCTGTACGCTACACTGGACACCAACTTAAATGCTAACCACAATCAAGCATGCTTGACATTCTCGCAGCTGTAGGTATTAACAATGTTGGTATGGCAAGGAGCAATAGAAAAACAACTTTGCGACTACTAAGAAGCTACATCTTTCAAGTGACAACATACGATTGTGAGACGTGGGAAATAATATCGACAATGGAAAAGAAATCATCTGTATTCGAAATGAAAGTCTATAGAAAGGTCCTAATAATATCATGGACAGAAAAAAGAACTATCGCAGATCTCCACAAAGATATTAACATAGAAAAAGACATGCTCCTCAAAACTATTAATAAAGTGCAAACTTAATATTTCAGACATATAAAAAGACAAAATGGAAAGAAATCATGGAGAAAAAGTTCCAGGCAAGAGAACAAGAGGCAGACCAAGACTACGATGGACACATGACATCGAAGACCTTCTGAACATGACTCTGGAAGAAGGAGGGCTTATCGCGCAGAACCATGTTTGGAAATGTATGCCGACATGATTCTTTGTCAATAATGATACTACAGGGAACAGTCGAGGTTGGAAAAAGAGGAGGAGGATAAAATAAAAGCATGGACAGACAACATCAAGGATAGAACAGGACAATATTTTTCCTCACTCGTCCACATCATTGCAAATAGAAATCACTGGAAGACTTCAATGTGGTATTCCTACGACCCTGCAGGGAAGACTTAATGTGGTATTCCTATGACCCTGAAGGGAAGACTTAATGTGGTATTCCTATGACCCTGAAGGGAAGACTTAATGTGGTATTCCTACAACCCTGCAGGGAAGACTTAATGTGGTATTCCTACGACCCTGAAGGGAAGACTTAATGTGGTATTCCTACAACCCTGCAGGGAAGACTTAATGTGGTATTCCTACGACCCTGATGGGAAGACTTAATGCGGTATTCCTACGACACTGAAGGGAAGACTTAATGTGGTATTCCTACAACCCTGAAGGGAAGACTTAATGTGGTATTCCTACGACCCTGAAGGGTTATAGATTTATATGTAAATATAGATAAACTATAGATACAAACAATACTATCTTAAGAAAAAAGAAGAACCAATTAAACCCCTGATCATCTTGCTTGATGGTACATTTCCATAGTTTACATTGGCTGGCAATACAAAGTATACACAAAGTGACCAATGGTCAACAGTATCAGCAAAGATGAATGATTCACAGAAAACAGGAGATTTTTTAATCATTACTTCTCACACACTCACTAAATTCTCTTGTAGAAGGACAATGGTCCTACAATATTTTCAGCTGAATGTAGCCAAGAGAAAGGATATGCATTGTGTTATTGTTTTATGTGCACCAATGGTCCAACACACCCAACTTTAGCTGATGCAAGGACTAAATTCAAGAAAAAAGGGCGGAGTATGTTATACATATTATGATCTTACACAAACCATGGTGTGTAGACTGTCAACTGCGTGATGACTTAAATGACAAAAATTGGGGGCAGGGGGTCTGAAAAAAGTGTTAAAGTTGTTTTGTTTGTTTAGGGGGGGGGGGGGTGAGAAAGTTAATGTCAACAATACGTTTTTTATAAATGAATAAAACTGAAAATTTCTTTTAAAATGTGAAACAAATAATGTAATGTTTTCATACGTTATGGGTTTTAACAAAAATATATATATAGACATCCCACATAACCAATCCATCTCCATTGTTTTTAATTCAGCATTAAACAGTTTCCAAAGCTAAACTACATGGCAACTATCAGAACTTACCACAAACACCACAAGGTTAATCATGAGGGTGTCCGGTATACCATTGTATTTATCATACAGAAAGGTCTTGTTACCAGATCTGCTGATTATCTCGCAGCCATTTGTTGATGTGAGGGCTTCATCAAGCACAGCCATCTTGAACTTGATACAGCAACGAAAAATGCCAAAGTTGACAGTTCAAAGTTCAAACATGCTGCAATTTATATGAAAACCTGTAGAATAAAGGAAACAGATTTGATAGAAATTCCTGCCGAAGATGGATGTGTCGGGCATTGACGCAAATAAAACGGCGACACAATGTATTTCCATTCCCCGGACTACATCCTGCTGGAAATCTAGTAGCATCATAGTCCTGCTACAAGGGAGATCCAGTGGGAGTTTGAGAATGTGTCCTGCTACAAGGGGGATCCAGTGGGAGTTTGAGAATGTGTCCTGCTACAAGGGGGATCCAGTGGGAGTTTGAGAATGTGTCCTGCTACAAGGGAGATCCAGTGGGAGTTTGAGAATGTGTCCTGCTACAAGGGGGATCCAGTGGGAGTTTGAGAATGTGTCCTCCTACAAGGGGGATCCAGTGGGAGTTTGAGAATGTGTCCTGCTACAAGGGGGATCCAGTGGGAGTTTGAGAATGTGTCCTCCTATAAGGGAGATCCAGTGGGAGTTTGAGAATGTGTCCTGCTACAAGGGAGATCCAGTGGGAGTTTGAGAATGTGTCCTCCTACAAGGGGGATCCAGTGGGAGTTTGAGAATGTGTCTTCCTACAAGGGGGATCCAGTGGGAGTTTGAGAATGTGTCCTGCTACAAGGGGGATCCAGTGGGAGTTTGAGAATGTGTTCTGCTACAAGGGGGATCCAGTTGGAGTTTGAGAATGAACGCTGAAGAAGAAGGAGATAGATATTGTGTTTGTCTCTGTTTTTAATCAACATCTTGCATTAATTATAAGAAAAATAATAGCAGTAACTCGCAACGCAAAGACAATAACAACAGCAATGATAATAACTACAGACAAAATAACAACAACAATAGCAATAACAATAATAAGTTAAAAACAGCAACCAGAATAACAGTAACAACAACAACCAGAATAACAGTAACAACAACAACCAGAATTGTATTGCCTTTTGCATCTTGCAGACAGTCATTTAGCAATACAAAAAAGCAATCCGTTGAATATTTTCTCAGGACTGTGACTTTTCATGTGATCTTATCACAGCAACGGAAGAGTTTTGTTTGCATCTTTCTCTTTTTTTGTTCCATATCTTTAAACATTTTATTTCTGAACAATGCTGCTCCTGCACGCAGGCTCTGCTTGCAGACATCCAGAGTTTCTGCCATGTGTTCCCAGTTTTTGGATTCTGTGTGCAAGCCTGTCATTGATGGTTTGCACATGTCTTTATACATCAGTATTGCTCTACCACGGGCGCGATGGCTTCAGCCAGTTACCTGAACGTGACACGTGCGGACGTGACACAGCAAACACAATCGATTTATTTTTAGTGCTTCCATGGCAGATGATAACTGAGTGCGGCGCAACACTTCCATATTGGTGCTTTTGTCGTGCCATTTAACGTTTAAGATCTTGCGAAGACATCTTAGATGGAAGATGTTAAGTCTCCTCTCATGTTTGGTGTAGGTAGTCCATGTTTCAGATCCGTAGTATAATGTACTCAGCACTGCATGTTTGATAGATCTGTATCTTTGTTTTCAATTTTAGTTTACGGTTTTTCCAAGCTCGCCTCTGTGGGTTCATCATTCAGATCTGTCATTTCATGTTCATTCTCAAGTATTGCATCTAGTTGTGGGTCTGTTTTCTGAGTATAGAATTGAGTAGAGTTTGAACTATCTTTCAAGTTGTTTGCTGTTGTCTATTATAGGATCTCCTGCTTTGGACTTTAATGGGTCAATATTTTAGATCTTTGGCCTAGAGCTGCTTTGATGTTTTCGTACATCATTTTATAGTTTTCCATATCAGCAGCAGTTTATATTTTAGTGGATAGATCCAACCAATGTTTGTTGGTACATTTTCTGGATTCTTGCTGCACTAGTTGTTTTGTGTGTGTGCTTGAGGTGGTCGTGTGCGCTGTTTGATGGTTTCTTTTTTAACTTCTAAAAATGCTTCCTTTTTCATTTATTTAAGGGGGAGGAGCTACATTTTCTTCAAGCCAGTTTTTGTTAGAGCATTTGTGTGTGCCGTACGACGATACAGTGCTGTCGTATATGCATGTTTTTAGGTTCCAGATGGTATATACATTTACCTCATTCTCTGTGCATTTCTTATTTTTCTATGTCCAACTTCGTAGTGAATTCTTGACAAAATAGTTCTTTAATTTATTTTGGGTCTTCCTGTTGACGTGGTGTGTGGAATGTCTTTAGTTTTATATTTATTTTGCTGATAACTAGTGCATGGTCTGTATTACAGTCTGCACTATCAGAGTCCGTGTGATTCTTACTGAGTTAAGATCTTCCCTTCGAGTGAGAATCTGATCCAGCTGGTGCCAATGTCCTGATATGGGATGATGCTATGAGACATTGTGAATGGGCTTGATGGCAAAGAAACTGTTTGTTATGCACAGTTGGTTTGTGGTGCAGAATTTGAGTAGTCTCTGCCCATTTTCGTTTATGTTACCAGTACTATGATGACCCAAGCAGGCCGGCCATGCGCGATTGTCAGTACCCACTCCAGCGTTTAGATTGCCCAGTATAAACAATTTTTATTTTGCCAAGATTGAGTCCTCCACGAAGTTCTGTAGAGAGACATAGAATTTCTCTTTGTCTTCTTCTGCAGTGATGGCAAGAGTCAGTGCATAGGCACTGATGATATTGATAGGGCAGCATTTTTCACTCAGCTTTAGCGATATTATGTGCTCGGACACTGCTGTTGGTGTAGTGATATTATGTGCCCGGGCACTGCTGTTGCTGTAGTGATATTATGTGCTCGGACACTGCTGTTGGTGTAGTGATATTATATGCCCGGACACTGCTATTGCTGTAGTGATATTATGTGCTCGGACACTGCTGTTGCTGTAGTGATATTATGTGCTCGGACACTGCTGTTGCTGTAGTGATATTATGTGCTCGGACACTGCTGTTGCTGTAGTGATATTATGTGCTCGGACACTGCTGTTGGTGTAGTGATATTATGTGCTCGGACACTGCTGTTGCTGTAGTGATATTATGTGCCTGGACACTGCTGTTGCTGTAGTGATATTATGTGCTCGGACACTGCTGTTGCTGTAGTGATATTATGTGCCCGGACACTGCTGTTGCTGTAGTGATATTATGTGCCCGGACACTGCTGTTGCTGTAGTGATATTATGTGCCCCGACACATAAGACTATTTTTAACGGCGAAACCAACTCCATGCAGTTTAGGTTGATCTGTGTTTAAACCCTGCTTGAAAAATATGTACCGGGTAGTTTCTTTCTGTAATTGATCCTTGATCAGGAAGATAGATATCCTGCAGGGCAGCGATGTCAATGTTTAACCTCAAGAGTTCTCTATCAATGAGTTTGTTTTTCTAATGTCAGTTGTTGGTTTGAGGTATGTGATGTCGAGTCCGGTGCACGTGGTTCTCACTATTGTTTGTTTCTGCTTCTCTCTTGGCGATTTTTTCTAAGCACTGGCGGCTTGTATGGAGAAAGTGCACTGCCCATTTTGCACAAACTCCCTCTAGGTTCCAGTGATGAAGTCCAATGGAAAAGGCAAAGCCGATACATCTGGAATCCAGCAGAACTGCTGGAATTGCAAGAGAATGGTCAGATTCGATCATCAAATGTGCCATATGACAGTCCTCCCTCCAGATTTTTTAATGGGGGTTTACTTCCCTAACTTTGGGCACTCCCGTGCTAACCCGCTAGGCAGTGGAGGTTTTCTGTCATGGTTTACTCCCTTAGTCTAAACAACTCCCATACTGATGCACTTAGGCTGGTGGATTTGATGGAAGCGTGTAAAGCTGCCGAAGCCATCTGCTCAGCACGCAAAAACAACAACCAGAATAACAGTAACAATAATAACTGCAACAATAACAACAGTAATAATAGTAACAATACCAATAATAATAACTACTGTAACAATAACAATAATAAACAGTAACAATAACAATAATAACTGTAACAACAACTGCAACAATGACAACAGTAACAATACCAATACTAATAGCTACTGTAACAATAACAATAATAAACAGTAACAATAACAATACCAATAACAATAATAACTGTAACAACAACTGCAACCAACAATAACAACAGTAATAACTGTACCAATAGCAACAGTAACAATAATAACAGTAGCAATACCAATAACAATATTAACAGTAACAATAACATCATTAATAACAGCATAAAGAATAAGTATAATAACAGCAACAACAGTAACAATAACAAAATTATACTTGACGACCACAGGAATAGTACAAAGAATAGTCACGGCATATTTCGAATGAACTATAGCTCATTTCACTAACTTTGCAATACAAAATAGCATCAACAATAGCAACAACAATAATATCAACTTTAACAAACTCAACAGCAAATGTAACAATAACAGTAACAATAGCAACAGCAATAATATCAACTTTAACAAACTCAACAGTAACTGTAACAATAACAAAATAATAACAGTAACAGCAACAATATTAACAATAATATTACCATTAACAATAACGATATAAAAAGACAACTATAACAATAACAACAATTAAGACAACAACAACAATATTGTACCAACAAATATGTATGCAATAATCACATTTCGTTATCCACAACAATGAATAAACTAGATTCTTTATTCTTGATTAGGAACAAGCGTCACAACACTGGGGGCATTCCAATATATGCTCTGCTTGCCGTTCCGTCAGCCATATAAAAGTTTATAATCTCAGTGCCTCAGTCAGTTACTGACTACGCGTTCTGATCTTTCCGGAGAGGGAGCACTTTCTCCCATCACCTCTAGTCACTCTCATTTCTACCATTCTCTGAATATGTACATTGCCTCGCTGAATAAACTAATCCAGCTATAAACCCCATTACCGCCAAGGTCGTAGTTTTTGAACAAAGATGTACAAAATGGTACTACATTAGATGAGTCTGCCGTGGCTTCCGTCAATATATAATTGCCCTCTCATGATTTTCGTTCACCTCTACTTCTTCCACCCTCAACTGTACATCTTCCAATGAAGATCGTTTTTGACAGAAAATCATGTCGGCATACATGCTCATTTCTATCAAAAATAACGACTGTTGCGATTAAAGTTCGCGAGTTCACTCGCTCACCTTGCCGAGTGCATATAGTGTAAGAACATGTCACGTTGCTATATCTTCTGTGACTAGACTCATCTTTTATGGAATGTACTATCTGGCAACCTCTCAAGTGCGCCATACATGACGCCCACAGAAATGAAATAGTACAATGAAAAATCAATACATATGTCGAATGTACTATAGGCCTGGCATATTTCACAAGCTATGTCCTTAAACAAATGTAATTACATGAATAACAATTTACTTTACTAATAAGTCTAACGTATTCATGCCATGTTTTTGCATGCGATATTATTTTTGGTTATACCAAACAAATGTGTACTTATATGCGTGCTTCATGTTCAGTTTTTAAAAAGGAATGAATTCCTTTGATCTTTGTTGGTATACTAATTGTTGTGTCTCTTGAACAGAAATTGTATCACTTCATACTTTACACTGGATCAGTGTTTCCACGTGATTAGAGATCACAGAGTAGCCAGGTGTGGTTTTTTCCCGATACAACACCGTGACAGGATTAGCAACCCGACAGTGAGAACTCAATGTGCTCGTAGTTAAATGGATGGTTTTCCCCATCAATCTTTAGAAACAAAAATGTAGATTTAAACACCAAAATAACACTATTCACAACGAGTATTATGCCAACGATGTGCTACCAAAGCCAAGCATGGACAATGCCAGCACAAGACAAACGTAAACTTGTAACAACTGAAATGACATGCTTACGTAGAATCCTAGGAATATCGCTAAGAGACAAAGTGAGGAATGAGATTTGACCAAAAACCGGCACCGCCCCAATCTTGGAATATATTAAGAGACAAAAGATAAAATGGTTTGCACACATCAGCAGACTACTATCAGACAGCATACCACAGCAAGCTATGCTACACAGATACAGTGAAGCCAGACTTAGAAACCGAGCAAGAAAACGATGGACCACCGAAATAAAAGAGGGGACAAAGTCCACAATGTACTCAGCATACACGAGGGCCATCTCCAAAAAACTCTTCTACCCCTGACATTGAAAGCAACAAAGGTTTTAGCGAATAGATTGATAGATAGTGTTTCCACGTAGTTCTGACAAACCCGAGGCGCAGCTGACCAAAAGTAGTCCAAACCCAGGGATCGACATTTAAAAAATGTTTAATCTGAATAAAGGACAAGCGATCACTCATTCTTCTTCATCCGCTATTTCTCTTCCCCTTGTAGAACATTGATCTCACATTTCTTCCAATAATTCCTGTTTATATTAGAGATGGCAACATTTGTAAGTAGTTCAACATCTTTTAATTGAACGTTTCATTGTCTATTGCTACCTGTTCCTTAATTTTAGCTCAGACTAATTATAATGGGTTTAGCTGAGAATGTTATGATGTAGTCTTAAACATATGTGACCATGTGACCAATTACTTATTGTTATTATTATTATTGTTGAGTTTTTGGTTATTGTCGATTACGACGGATGAACATCATGTGACCATGGTCCTGGATTTCCGTGTCTATATGAAAAATCTTTCCATGCTGTGTCTTTTTTTTTTTAACAACTCAAAATAATTCAGGCTTCTGAGAAATTTCGTTGAATGGTATAGGCATATATTTTTTTTTTTTGGTAAGCCACAAACATCTATTACATCTCCTGCTGCCACTGTGTCTCACCGTTTCTTTGATCACCTAGTTTCCCGTTTAAAATTTACTGTCTGCTGTTGTAATTTCGTCTCCACCATTCTGCGAGATAATTGGTAACTACTATTCGCACAGATGCACGACGCAGTTCTACATCAGAGGCTCAGGCCACAAACAGGAAGTTTATTAAAATAATGTTTTTATGTTAAAATAATTATTAAAATTTACGTTTTGTTAATAGCACAAAAAACAAGGATTTTTGTTCTAATCTAGCCCAAAAAAAAATTCAACTCGCGAAAGTTAAAAACATTTCTCGCGGCTAGTGTCTACAGCTAGTCTAAATGGGCAGAAAACACTGCACCTCACACAAAACTAGGAACACTGTAACGGATGCAACCTTAAACACTGTCTGTCTTGTGTTCAAGAGTACAACATAGTACAATTTCACGCTTAAATCATGCCAACTGTGTGATAAACCAATCATGTGTAAATGACGTCTTAAAGTGACTGAAGAACAACTAAAAACATGCATGTGTGATGTGTGTTGACAGTAGATTTTTAATCTATATCGCAGATTCTTCTTCTTCTTCGTTCTCAAACTCCTGCAGATTAGCAGGATGTAGTCCGGGGAACGGAATGCGTTGTGTCATGGTTTACAGCATTGCTGCGATATATGCGCCTTTCGGCCTGACACATCCGACTTCAGCATGGCTTTGGGTCACTAACTCTATATGGGATGGGACAGCCACCTCCATCCCATAACCTCCTTAGTCGCCTTTTACGACATGCGTGGAAGGTAAATAGTGTTGCTATTCTTTACTCCCCTTTCGGACCCAGACAACACACGGGCGTATATCGCAGATAAGGAGGAGGTTTTTAATCTATATCGCAGATAAGGAGGAGACGTTTAATCTATATCACAGATAAGGAGGCCTTAAGTAAATATTGAAACTAATGAATGCATTCATGCATAAGGTCTAAACCATGTAAAATTCACACACACACACAGTTTCAATGATAAGCGTTTATATATTTGCTGAGATACATCAGTTTAAAGTTGGACAAAGCTAATGAAACGTTCTATAATATAGGATTTGGAAAAGTTTTGTGGAATAGGGAATGTGGGAATGTATGTTCAAGCCCGAAGATGGGAGAGGGGGAGGTGGAGTGTTCAAAATTACCCCTTTAAGAAATCAGAACATGACTAATAGGAATTTGTGACCCCCCCCCCTCCATAACAATTTTGCCCCCCCCCCCATAACAATTTTGCACAAAACAGTCACCAAATTGTTCACAACTAAAAAAAATGAGAGAATTACACACACAGTAGGTAGCTAACCACCTCCCATTCATTACTGAAGACGTAAAAACGCCCCTCCCCATATTTTGTGCTATAAAGGGGGTTTCCCACTGCACAAGCTATATGATAAGTCGAGCTAATAGCTACTTGCGCAACTGTACAAATTACAACATGCAATGAATATGCACACACGAACGCCATGTTTGGGGGGGGGGGGGGTTTCAAGTAAAATTTCACGACATTGTTGGCAGTAATGATGTTCGACATTTCTCAGCCACTAATGTGAAATATGAAATGAGGAGAAAAAAACTTGAAATGAGCAAAACTGCTACAGAAAGAAAAACAAACCGATGAGTTGCTATATTTTGCTGGTC
Organism: Meghimatium bilineatum; assembly: GCA_034231615.1. Lineage (NCBI taxonomy): Eukaryota > Metazoa > Mollusca > Gastropoda > Stylommatophora > Philomycidae > Meghimatium > Meghimatium bilineatum. Next base: position 53,119,128 of record CM067313.1, read on the forward strand.
AGCCAGACTGATGTCATGTTGACATTATCCTAACAAATGATTGGTTGTTTCCACAACAGGAACTCTTACAGCAAGGGGAGAATATGTGCGATTTGGGTCATAGCGGTCCTTCAGCACAACTCTCATCCTACTTGGGCATTATAGGGGAGGGATGTCGAGACAATAGCATATTTAATGTGACGAATGTCAAATAGCATATAATGATGTAGGGATGTGCAGCAGAGTCTTCACAGTACTAGATTTTAGTGATGTAGGGATGTGCAGCAGAGTCTTCACAGTACTAGATTTTAGTGATGTAGGGATGTGCAGCAGAGTCTTCACAGTACTAGATTTTAGTGATGTAGGGATGTGCAGCAGAGTCTTCACAGTACTAGATTTTAGTGATGTAGGGATGTGCAGCACTTCACAGTACTAGATTTTAGTGATGTAGGGATGTGCAGCAGAGTCTTCACAGTACTAGATTTTAGTGATGTAGGGATGTGCAGCACTTCACAGTACTAGATTTTAGTGATGTAGGGATGTGCAGCAGAGTCTTCACAGTACTAGATTTTAGTGATGTAGGGATGTGCAGCAGAGTCTTCACAGTACTAGATTTTAGTGATGTTGGGATGTGCAGCACTTCACAGTACTAGATTTTAGTGATGTAGGGATGTGCAGCAGAGTCTTCACAGTACTAGATTTTAGTGATGTTGGGATGTGCAGCACTTCACAGTACTAGATTTTATTGATGTAGGGATGTGCAGCAGAGTCTTCACAGTACTAGATTTTAGTGATGTAGGGATGTGCAGCAGTCTTCACAGTACTAGATTTTAGTGATGTAGGGATGTGCAGCAGAGTCTTCACAGTACTAGATTTTAGTGATGTAGGGATGTGCAGCAGTCTTCACAGTACTAGATTTTAGTGATGTAGGGATGTGCAGCACTTCACAGTACTAGATTTTAGTGATGTAGGGATGTGCAGCACTTCACAGTACTAGATTTTAGTGATGTAGGGATGTGCAGCACTTCAAAGTACTAGATTTTAGTGATGTAGGGATGTGCAGCACTTCAAAGTACTAGATTTTAGTGATGTAGGGATGTGCAGCAGAGTCTTCACAGTACTAGATTTTAGTGATGTAGGGATGTGCAGCAGAGTCTTCACAGTACTAGATTTTAGTGATGTAGGGATGTGCAGCACTTCAAAGTACTAGATTTTAGTGATGTAGGGATGTGCAGCACTTCAAAGTACTAGATTTTAGTGATGTAGGGATGTGCAGCACTTCAAAGTACTAGATTTTAGTGATGTAGGGATGTGCAGCAGAGTCTTCACAGTACTAGATTTTAGTGATGTAGGGATGTGCAGCACTTCACAGTACTAGATTTTAGTGATGTAGGGATGTGCAGCACTTCAAAGTACTAGATTTTAGTGATGTAGGGATGTGCAGCACTTCAAAGTACTAGATTTTAGTGATGTAGGGATGTGCAGCAGAGTCTTCACAGTACTAGATTTTAGTGATGTAGGGATGTGCAGCAGAGTCTTCACAGTACTAGATTTTAGCAAGAGTATGTGAGGTTGTGATACTTAATCGTAAATTTCATCACGTCACGAGTAAGCGACAGATTTAACACTTTTCTATTTATGGAGATCGAGGTGGCTGGATTACCAGAACCGCGATACTAACTATTTTTACAGTTAATAGGTTAAAAGATCGGATATAACGAAATTGGACTAATTTCCGCGGTTGAAAGTAGCATATCTCATCAGCATAATAGGTACATTTTACTTCAAATCAAACCACTTCTGGAAGACAGGATAACCAGAACCACGAACTCCATTATTCTTTGATCGACAACGCTCTGTTGAGTACCTGATAGTACTAACATTCGCGGGTGAAGAATGCGTGCCTCAACAAAAAAACGTAATTTTTAATTTAACCAATAATCATGATACTTCCAGAGGTCGTGGTGGCTGGACTACTAGAACCGCTGTCTCCACTACTGTTTATGGTTAACAGCTGTGATACAACTTTCTGCAGTTAAAGTAACAGAGGCGTAACTCACTATAAGAAATAATATTATTGAATCAAATCACCATCTTACATAATGTGAAATGCAATAAATTTGTGCGTTTGTTTTTTCTATGAACATCATCACTATGTTTGGTGATTGTCGCAATCATGAGCTATGACATCATCACTGTGTTTGGTGATTGTCGCAATCACGAGCTATGACATCAACACTGTGTTTGGTGATTGTCGCAATCACGAGCTATGACATCATCACTGTGTTTGGTGATTGTCGCAATCACGAGCTATGACATCATCACTGTGTATGGTGATTGTCGCAATCACGAGCTATGACATCATCACTGTGTTTGGTGATTGTCGCAATCATGAGCTATGACATCATCACTGTGTTTGGTGATTGTCGCAATCATGAGCTATGACATCATCACTGTGTTTGGTGATTGTCGCAATCACGAGCTATGACATCATCACTGTGTTTGGTGATTGTCGCAATCACGAGCACGATGACTTTTTTCGATCGATCTCAAACTCCCGCTAATAGATCTCTCTTGTAGTACGACAATCTAGTCACCACCTTCTCCAAAAAAGACCTTTCAACTAAAACGTAAACATTACGCATTTTCGTGAAATATATTGGTTGGTCTTGGTTATTTTTGGCTTGTGACTCCAAGTATATACATAGTGACCAACGAGAATCACGAAAAACGTCACGAATGGGGTCCTGTTAAAAGGTCCTGTAAGTACATTCCCAGATCTATCTATCGCCGCAATTGTCCTGCTCTGTTGCTGGGTAGTACAGAGTGCGTCTGTGACGGCCAAGGTACCAGGTTCGAAACCCACCACAGGTAATTGTGCATCCGGAACCGTACAGAAAGCAATGGCAAACTACTGTACGTATTCAGAAAATGCATAGAAAATCACTACAACGAGAATATGCTGGGTTGATGGCTACATAAATGGCTATGGCAGGCAATGCTAAATGCAGCACATTCCTATCTCTAGACTACATCCTGTTGGCAGCAGAAGTTTGAAAATGAATGTAGAAAAAAAGATGAAAATATACACATGTCTATACCGTATTTCACTAGCTTTACCCGTCTTCAAAATGATGTATCTCGGCAGAGATATTAACGCATATAATTGAAGTGGTACAGACCATATGAATTACATTTTTCATTGAAATTATGTCACTGGTTTCAATTTTTGTTTATTTGCGATATAGATCAAAAGTCTACTTGTCAAAACACATTTTTTTAAAGATGTGTATAGTCAATTGTCAAAATTAAAACAAGTACAACATTATCAATATCTTGGACACATAATCATAAATGATGGCAGATGTGAAACAGAAGTTAAAAGGAGAATATTAATGGCCAAAAGTACCTACAATGACATGAAGGAAATCATCATCATCATCAGGTGCCATGCCGGGTGGCGTAGGCGGTCATGGCTCTCCACAGCTCTCTGTCCACAGTATTATGTATCAAAGTCGTTGTTGTGTCGTTGTTGTTTCTTTGCCGTACCAGGTTGTCAAACTGTCTAATATTTTCTCACGTTGTCGCCCTCTGTCTCTGGTGCCTTCAATCTTGCCTGTTGTGATTATGTTCTCTAAACCTGCCTGTCTCATGAAGTGGCCAAAAAAAAGAAGATTGCCTTTTTCTTATATTGTTGATTAAGGTCCGTTTCGCATTTAACTCTTTTAACACCTCTACATTAGTTTTTCTGGCAGTCCATGGTATTCTCAGCATTCTTCTGTAGAACCACATCTCCGTTGCCTCCAATCTCCCACTTTCAAGTTTGTTTATTGTCCAAGACTCGCACCCATATGTTAGTATAGGGGTTATATAGCACTGCAGAACTCTCTTTCTCACCTCTAATGACAAGGTCATATTACACAGTATATTTTTCATTTTTCTGAATGTTGTTTTTGCCTGTCCTATTCTGCATCTTATTTCTGTTGAACTTCTTCCATCTGCTGTTATAATTGTACCTAGATATTTGAATTGGTGGACCTGTTTTAATACTATATCATTCACTATGATCTTGCAAGGTGTGTTATTTTCTTTCTTTGAAATAACCATTACTTCTGTTTTCTTGATATTTAGGAAGAGGCCTTTCTCTTTGCTTTCTGTGACTACTACTTTAATTAATTTTTGAAGGTCTTCCTCACTTTTTGCAATCAGAACAGTGTCATCCGCATATCTCAAATTATTTATGTTATGTCCTCCCACTAATATTCCTGGGATATCTACTATTGCACGCATTATGTTTTCACTGTATAGAGAGAACAGGTCTGGTGAAAGCACGCATCCCTGTCTGACTCCTTGTTTTATTTGTTGAAAAGGGCCAAATTGCTTTCCTACTCTTATTGCTGCTGTTTGTTGCCAGTACATGTTCTTGATTATTCTTAAATCCTTGCTGTCAATGTTCAGATTCTCTAGCATGTGTATAATTTCGCTATGTTTAACTTTGTCAAAAGCTTTAGTGTGGTCTATAAAACAGAGGTACAGATCTGTTTTTACCTCTATAGACCTCTCTATTAGTGTTCTCAATATATAAATCGCATTGTTGGTGCCTTTGCCTTCTACAAATCCACATTGTTCTGGACTTATTTCTGGTTTTATTTTGTTTCTCACTCTCTTCATGATGATTCTGAGCAGTATTTTGGTTATTTGGCTCATGAGGCTGATTGTACGGTGTTCTTCACATTCAGTGGTCCCTGGTTTCTTAGGTAATGCTATGAATATGGATCTCATTAAGTCATCGGGTATGTTTCCGCTGTTATATATGTCATTCAGCAATTTTGTGATTATTTCAACTCCAAAGTTATCTAAAGCTGCTAATTCTTCTAATGTGATATTTTCTGGACCTGGGGCTTTGCCATATTTCATGTGTCTTAGTGCCTCCCTTACTTCTGCTGTGAGTATTGATGGACCCTCGCCGTTATCTTGTATGTTTATTTCTGGTCTATTGTCCTCATAAAGTTCTTTGATATATTCTGACCATCTCTGTACTATGTGATCTATTCCCATTAATACCTGCCCTGTCTTAGATTTTAGACACCCTGTAACTGTTTGCGTTCTCTTTCCTGTTATCATCTCAATTTTCTTATATAGTAATGTTGTATCTTGGTTGTAATGCAATTCTATTTCTGTGCATTTCTTGTTCAGCCAGCTTTCTTTTGCTATTTTGCATTTCTCTCGTATCTCCTTATGTATTTTCTGATATTCCACTATCTTGTGTTTATTTTTCCTTCTGGTGCTCATCAATTCTAATATTTCTTCTGTCATCCATTTTTGCTTTGATGTATGTTTTACTTTTGGTATTATCTCTTTAGATGTTTGGTTTATCGACTGTTTTAGCATGTTCCATTGATCTTCAATACTCTGAATCTTTGCAATGGCATTGTATCTATTTTGTACAATTATGTTGTATCTTTCTTTAATGTCAGCATCTGATTTCAATAAAGCTAAATCTAATTTCATATTCCTTGGTGCTCTCTTGATCTTCTTTAATCTTATACACAATTTCGCTACCAGTAGTATATGATCACTGTTGCAGTCAGCACCTGGCCTTGTTTTCATAGATCTAATGCTGTTTCTATGTCTTTTAGAGACTAAAATGTAATCAATTTGGTTCCGAGTATTATCACCTGGGCTAATCCATGTACACAGCCGTCTTGGATGTTGCTTGAACCATGTATTCCCTATTATTAAATTATGTGCCTGTGCCCACTCTATCAATAAATCACCTCTTTCATTCCTAGTTCCTAAACCAAATCTTCCTGTCACATCTTTTATTTCCATCTTATGAAGGAAATAGTAACATCTAAACAAATTACAGACTAGTTAAAAATGAGAATTATAAAATGCTACATCTATTCTATATTAATGTATGGATCAGAAACATGGACACTAAATAAACAATTAGAAGACAAATTTGATGCTTTTGAGATGTGGGTATACAGAAGAATAGGGAGAACATCATGGAAGGAGAAGAAAACAAATAAAGAGGTGCTAAAGACACTTAATATGAAGAAAGAACTACTAAGAGAAATAAAGATCAGGCACATAAAATATTTTGGACACTTTAAAGGACATGACACCTTATTGAATACCTTACATGAGGATAAAGTCAAAGGGAAACGAGCAAGAGGTAGACAGAGATACAAGTGGGAGAGTAACATCACAAGATGGACAGGTTACAGTCTAGCAGAGTGCACCACCAAGACAAGAGACAGGGGATGGTGGAGATCTGTTGCAGCCAACTTTCGGTGCGGAGACGACACTAGATGATGACGATAGTCAATTAGTGCATCTATATATTAGACAATTATATGAAATAATAGTGAATTTGACAATAATTAGTCTGTATAATATCTTGACGGTTCTTTTGTCAACGGATTCACAGATAACACCAAAGTGAATATATACTCCAGATAACACCAAAGTGAATGTAACACTCCAGATAATACCAAAGTGAATGTAATACTCCAGATAACACCAAAGTGAATGTAATACTCCAGATAACACCAAAGTGAATGTAACACTCCAGATAACACCAAAGTGAATGTAATACTCCAGATAATACCAAAGTGAATATAATAATCCAGATAACACCAAAGTGAATGTAATACTCCAGATAACACCAAAGTGAATGTAATACTCCAGATAACACCAAAGTGAATGTAATACTCCAGATAACACCAAAGTGAATGTAATACTCCAGATAACACCAAAGTGAATGTAGTATCAACATCAACAAAGTGCAATGATACCGCAAGAGAAAATACATATAATGTAATCACACACTGTAAGGACAAGCTGGAGAAGAGATGAGCAAGTATAGCTGGCTAAACTTTCGCCCACTGAAATACTACAATGGATAATCATTGGTTTGGACATTTATGTAGACACAATAGTGCAGGGAACCGTCGAAGGTGGGAGAAGCAGAGGAGGAAAAATAAAGGCATGTACAGACAACATCAAGGAATGGACAGACAACATCAAGGAATGGACAGACAACATCAAGGAATGGACAGACAACATCAAGGAATGGACAGGACAAGATTATTCCTCACTCATCCGCATCGTTGAAGATAGAAATCGCTGGAGGACTGTGTGTTGATGCATCCAATGTGGCACCCCTACTACCCTGACTGGTTACGAGTTTATAGATAGATAGATACACAGACAATTATAAGACCCCGTTTACACATGATTGGTTGATCATACAATTGGCATGACTTGAGCGTGAAATTTCACTATTTTGTACTCTTGAATGCGGCCTTTATCACACAGCTATTCAATCCAAGCTGTTCTTAGACTAGATCTAAGACTAGGATGTATAGACTAGACTATGATTGATAGATAAGATAGATAGATAGACGGACGGACGGACAGACAGACAGACAGACAGACAGACAGACAGACAGATAATAGATAGATAGATAGATAGATAGATAGATAGATAGATAGATAGATAGATAGATAGATAGATAGATAGATAGATAGATAGATAGATAGATAGATAGATAGATAGATAGATAGATAGATAGATAGATAGATAGATAGGGCAAACTTCATACCACTACAGTAACATTCTAAAAGAAAACATATTATTTGAACTTGCCTTATGAGTGAACCCATATACATCTGAAAAGGCAGCCATTACTTGGACACCAGAGAGAGAGAGAAAGTAAAAAAAACAAATGCGGCTAACATGTGTACGCAGCAACATTTCACAAGAACCCATCACAAAGTTGAACAAATCACAACAAACGTATCATCCTCAGATGACACAATAGAATGACTACAAGCACATCTTCACAAAACTAAGATAGGGCCGTGCCGTGATGCAGAGGCGGATGCATCAGGTGGCACCGATCAAAACACATTGTCGGGGGCGGCACTTCAAAGAAAAACTAATTAAGGGGGCGGCATTTCGAAGACCATACTGAGAAAATCTACCTCGAGGTCCTGAGAAAAGGTTATCAAAACTGACCAACTGTCCGTGCCAAAATGATGTCTAAGACTCCAGAACACTAACTGCAGACATGGCCATTCTTTGGCGACTTGAAGACTAAAACATGGCATCAAGAGAAAAAACCAAGTGTAGGTTTAAGACACCCCATATGACCCCCTCACGATGATGATTTAATTCATTGTGACACGTGATAACCCATTTACCTGTATAGACGACTAATCATAGGATATAGCTCTGAAGAAGAACAATAATATCCTAGCTGTTGTACAGAAGATTAGAGCCGAATATCGAATACATCGATACATCAATGAATCGATACTATAAGTTGCGCGGGGGAGATATTTTGAGTATAACATACGTTCTATAAAATGGAGTCTTAATATAGTACATGGTTATACTGTAAGCAGACGTGAATGTTAACTTTTACACACCGTGTACATACAGAACTAAAGCAAATTGTTCACGCAACATTCATGGAAAAACCCAACAAAATGAAAATAGTTTTAAACAGTAGACTCGTTTTACCTTAGAAATATTGATCATCAGTAAGACATAACAAGTTTATTTAAGCCGGTTGTCTGGACAAGTACAGCAACTCTGTGGCACCAGGATAACGGCGACTTTCCAGACGGTGGCTGCTGTAGTAACCGCCACATCAAGTTTATCGATCTTTGCAGACGTGAACTCACAGCACGTGATGAAGACAGGCTTCAGATTGATACACACGGCTTTGATAAAGGCACTTTCTGTTATCTTTTACATGAGCTTTAGTTAAACTGGACATTGTCCAATAATATGTGGACAAAAATAGATCGCATGATTGTCACCAATATTATCTCGGTGATATGGAGTTACCTACGGTCATAGACAAACCACTAGTTTCATTAAACAATATTAGGTTTCAGCACACAAGAAGACGAACATCCAAGCCGTAGATAATAATCGGGTGTTTTGGGGTGAGGGATTCAAACCCCATCTTAGGAATCCAAAACAGTTTAGTATTAGGTACAGCCAAAAGTGGATAAACCACCCCCACCCCATTTACTTCAACAATTTTCTGTTTATAGGTATGTGTTAAAAATATCACCAAAAAAAGAGGAAATTGCAATATACAGGCGAATAATCTTTTTAAGTCAAACGTAACACTCCCCCCGTTTAAAATGTGACTACGGTCCTGGGACATCACAGGCAATGAAACACAAAAAGAGCAAGTCTGTGAAAGGTCAACATATTCTGATGATAAATCTAGATTACTGCACGACATGCAGATGGGGGTTTGTTTGTTTTGTAACCAGCACGAATATCCGTGCGATTTCCGCCGGGAGCGTGATTACGTTGTGCCACCATTATGCGCCTTGTAGGCCTAGCACATCCGATTTCGGCATGTTTTGACAATTTGGGTGGGCTACCCTAGCCTTGTGACAGCATTCCTATCTGTCGCCAGGCAGCGAATGTGTACTGACTACGCCGAGACAGCTTGTCCTTTACGTCTGTCTTGAACGAGGCGTTCCGCAGTCAGTGAACTTGCCTGTGTAATTAGACGTATTGTGCCGTCTTCAAGTCTGGTTCCGGTTTAGGAAGAACTTGTCAGAAGAGTTGGGCTCGGACGTCTTCTTAGCCAAAACGTTGCTCACCAACGTCTTCCAAGGCTGAATCTGTACACATATTTAGAAGAGTTAGAGACTTGCGTTTTGTTCTAGAGCTGATCAGTGCTTGTCACCTCGGACTGTTATGCCTGTGTCCATCGGGTACTGAACCTTTTCTCTCCGCGAGCATGCTTCCGGTATAGGAAAGACTCGACAGTAGAGTTGGACCCATGCTAGGATCACCGGTAACTAGAAGCTTGTCTCGAGCAAACAATGCTTTGGTTACGATTTCATCGAACCGTTTTTCGTACTCTTTTCACATGACGCTGCCCTCTAGCGCTGTGCATCTTTCGCAGTGTACTCATTGTGTTTTTATTTTTATTGGGAAATCTGCAAGCTTCGTAACGACTACATTGGCCACCCTCCAATGCTTCTATCGAACTTACTAGCTTCACTGTGTGTCGACAGCGTTGATGCATGTGTTAGCACAGAGGTGTAGTGCCTGTCCTTTTGCGATCAAATCTCTTTCCATCTGTTACCTCCACATTCACGACCCAATATATACCAATATTCTATCTATTTGCTAAACCCTTTATTGTGCATTTCAGTGCCAGGAAAGGCGTTTCAGCGTTTAGCAAATAGATAGAATACTGCTACCAATATTCAGCGTAGAGAATTGGGGGGGGGGGGGGGGGTAGGTGAATGGGTAGGGAAAAGTAGTTGACATATGTATATATATATATTTAAATCAAGCCCCCATCCCTAATACTGTCAACTACTGTCCCTACCCATTCAACCCCTCCCCCTTTAAATTCTCTACTCTCTACATTGATTAATGGTAGCCCCCTGCTCTGTGTTTGTCCTCGTGTGACCTTCCACGCACATACTATTTGGAGTGTTTGTCTAATGTAACACTTATGACTTCTTCAACCGTTTGCATAAGCCGCTATTTATATATGTTAATAATTACAGATATAGACATGTTTCAAGTGAACGAAAGAAGAAGATATATGTTAATAGTGTGAAAGATTTATCGCACTCTTATTTAAATATAATTGAATGCGTTTTCCCTAATATTTATTAACATCCTATTTATTTATGTACAAAGATGTCTTGGTATAAATACCGTTGCGCATAAATACAAGTTTTTGTTATTTTGTGTGTTTTCGTTTCTTGAGAAAGGCCCCGCTTGAACCATAACGTGGAAACAGTTCTTGTTATTGTGTTCATTGTTATTTATGTAGTTTCTACATTGTTTTGTTCATTGTGATAGTATTATAGTAACATTAGTCACTTTATATATTCTGTTATCGCTTCATTGTTTCTTGATGTTTGTCGCTACTTGGGTTGCTATCGACTTCACCACAGACCACCACTCAAATTCCTCTAAGTAGAGTTTAAATCAGATTTTAATATCAGTGTCAGCATGTCCTCCAATATACATACAATTCCCGTTATAACAACTTGGTCCGGACCGATCAAATATGTATGTAATAACAGAATTTCGCTATAGGCATATACAGTACAAACAATAAAGTATAAATATAATTGGAGATTTTGAAAAGTGTTGTTATATAAGGGAAATGTGTTATAAAAGGATGCGTTATAGAGGGATTCCACTGTATCAATTACTTGTCAACTCCACGTCGATGGAATCACCTATATGGTATCTCCTCATAGGGAAAACCCTGCCTGTCTTGAGTAAATTGGACGATATACCAAAGGATTGTAAACACAAATAGATGCATTTCACATATGTGTTCTATCGTCACCTCTATTAAAACATGGACTAAAGTCGGACATAATGCATGGAATTCCATCAATAACATACAAGAATTACACACAGTAACATCACATTCCTCAAACTGAAGAACTCTGGTTTCTGCCCAATGCAACGTGTTCGGCGCTGAAGGGACATAGATCAGAAAGAGGCATTAAAATCTCCCCCATCCACATAACCAAGTCGTTGTCCTGTATACTACTGATGCTTTCAACGAGAACTCATGCCAAATCCGTAGATATGAGGAGTTGGGGGGGGGGGATCTCTCCGCTTCCCTTAGTAATGAGAACATTATTTTTAGTACTAGGAATGTTCAGCCAAAAGGCGAATTACCCCCATTCCCGTAAACATTTTCCAAAAAGGTCATCCATAAAACTTATGAAAATTAACGAATAACTTGTTGACTTTGTTTAAAAGGCAACTCCCCTCCCCCAAATGAAGACGTATCTACAGCTCAGACTCATGCAAGAGCACTAATAAAGAGTCTACTACCTTTCAAGCTGTATTTCTGTATGGTGTTCATGTGCTTTTTGTCCACGATGAGTTGAAAGTAAGTCTTTACTCGGCACAACTGTATTCTATGCTCTGAAGCTGGACAGTCGAATAGGAATCGCATAACTCTTATCGACTTGTTTCCTGTATACCCAAGAAAGATACGCATATCCCCATTCTGAATTTTATTAAATCTTTCCGTTTACGTCTGGCTGAACGTTGCGAGTTGCCAATGCATACTATATCACAGAAACAAGCAATATCTGGTATCGAAGAAAATGTAACCAATGTACACTGAGAAATAGTGGCCCATGTACACTTTGAGAAACAGTGACCCATGTACACTCTGAGAAATAGTATGTATAACGCAAGGTCAAAACTTGACCAAAATATTGTCAAAGCTGATAGGTGTTTTTAGAAGAATGTTTGTCAATCAACACTGGTCCTCGAGGAATGTACATACCTGTGCAGTGTGTGTTATTGTCTGTGTGTTTGCTGGACAGTCCATATTCATAGTAGCTTGAGAATATATGCGTTGGAAGCCTTGACTAAAATCCAATCTTTTTTAGGGATGATGCATGGTAGTTCACTGTGTTGACTCAAGTTGCGAGGAGAGTGAGTGCCATCTGAGCGTGCCTGAATCAAATCTCTCTTTCTGCATGATCTTTCTTTATTAACATGTATTAGCACATCTTTCTATTGCTAGATTTATTGCACTGTACTTGTTGTTTCTAAATCAATATTTTGGTCCTTGCAAATGTATGGTAGCTTTGTCATTAATATCATATGTTCCAGTGTTCCTCTGGACAATTAGCGTGGTACATGCTGAGCTGTTTCATTAGTGCATTCCTTGCTCTGGAAGTTAATGAGGTATAGCAGTCTGAACATTCACTGCTGCATAACATTTCCTCATAACTATCAACAAGTCTTTGAAACTTGGACTCTTGTCAAAAACAACTAAATATTTCATTAAGATTGTCTTTAAAGAGTACAATCATACAAAGTAACACACAGCAGCGTTGTTGTTGGTGTCTTTGTGATGTGGCCTTATTTGTTTTGACAGACTGCCCGAAGCAAACCTGTACCAGATAGAGTTAATTACTTCAAGGAGTTGGTCTCGATGGGGTTGACATAATGAGAGAGCAGATATGCTGGAGATTTATGCCACTGTATCGAGTAGCACAGGCAGTAGAAAATTTAGGGATAAATGTTCCAGTGTAGGGTAACAACCCTAAAGAGGAAGAAGGTGGCTGGAAAAACACAGGGCAAATAACAAGATAAACAAAAATAGGTAGATGTGTTGCCAAAATAAAACAACCTAACAACGAGATACAGGAACAGATGACGTTTCGACTAAAAAGCCTTCATCAGGACAAACAAATGACCACAATAAAACAAATCTTACATGGAAACAAATAGGGTTATAATAAGGAGGAGAGAAGGACAATAGCAGTTAGATAATGGAGGAAGCAAGGATTTAGCAGCATGACAGGAGAGAAGATAGTGGTAAGTGAGGAGGGGAAAGTGGACAGAAGAAAGTGAGAAGTGGAAAAAGGAAAGATATAATACCATGTAAATTAAAATACTTACCTCAAAAGTGACAAAGACAATGAGTATTACAGATATACAATCATAATGTAAGGGAAGAGCAAAATGAGATGGTGCGAGAGATCAGATGGGAAAGAGAGGCGGGAGAAAGAGGCCAATATGGTAAGAACAGACAAGAAAAAGCAAACAGCAGGAGGCAAATATGAGCAGATAATGGTGATGATATATGCAGGTAAACTAGTAAAATAACAACTGAGAAAGCAACAGGTCCGAGCTCCTGGAAACGATTGGTCACACACAGTATGACAACAAAGTCAAAAGTGGACAGTAGAGGCAAGATAAATGGCCCGGGCCATTGTAGCAAGCGAGCCAGGTTAGGAAAACACAGATATGATGCAGTTGCTCACAATAGTAGGCGCAGGAGTGCAAGGAAAACAACCTCATGAAAGAACAATAGGATAAGACAATAACTTGGAGGAAAGGCAGAACGCAGTGAACACAAACCAAAGTAGAAGCAGCGGCGTAAAAGCGAAAAACTAAGAGGGGGGGGGGGGTGTTTCAACCATGACTACAACCAAATGGCCATAGAGAATGATAACAGAGGATGGGAAAAATGCAGAGGTGAAGAAGATAAGAAAAAGGGGGTGGATAGACGAAAGCCCCAAGACAGAGATATGTCATGCAAGGGAGGAATGTGGGAGTGGGAGGGAGCCCAAAGGACACAGCAAGGGAGGATAGGGGGCTATCGCGGGGAATCACGTCGTGAGATGATATCTGGCAAGTATAGCGAGACATAGGAAGAAGGTGCCGGAAAGAAGGGCACCAGAGTTAGTAAGGAATAAAGAGACAGGAAAAGAAAGCCATGGTGGGAAGAGGCAGACCCAGAACTACAGCATGTGGGGAAGTGGAGGGTCTTAGCATCATAGGTGACGAAGTAAGGGTCAGCTGTCCACATTGTCATGTCATCAGATATAGCAGGTTGTTTAGATTATGCCCTACAGCTGACATCTCATTATTATTTCACTATATAAATTGAACAGGAAATTGTGAACCTCTTCGCTTCGGCATGTAATTATTTGTCTCACCATGAGTACAACACAAACAGTCATGATGCCCCAACAAGCACCTGGCATCACCTACTCTGAACCCTCGATCACAGTTCAAGATAAAAATATTCAGCAATGCAAATAGGTCTGTGTACCTCAGCAGCACTGTCCAATACCACAACAATCTACAAGGATGTCGACCTGCACATTGCTTGCGTTAGTTCAGTGTTTGGTGGTCATTGTGCAAATGTCTAGATCTGGCCTGGTGACCAAACTAAAGGTATACATGAAGTTCTGCTTTAATTGCTGACTCCTGGACTGTATCTGTTAAGCATGAAAGGCAACTTAATTATCTTCACCACCTGTGCCTCAGAGAGCTTCTTGGTATGAGATGAGAGGATCACATCCCTGACACAAAGATCAGATCTTAAAAAAATGTCTAAGACAGAAATCATTGCTGACTTGTCGATCAGGTCCCAACTTTGTTGAGTCTGTCACATCATATGCATGAGAATCTTACAAAAAGAACTATAGTGAACTGTATGTGAGGCACAAATGAGGGCCAGACAAACATGTTTCAAGTGCTACATAAAGGTATCTCTCATGCACTGCAGGACTGACCCAAGTTCTTGATCGTCCATCCTAGAATGGTCAGAACAGTGGGGGTATTAAAAGTTTTGAACAGAGTAAACACTGCAGGCGATTCAAAATTAAACAAATTAAAGGGGAGACAAGACTGTTTTCCTTCATCTCAAGACCTACTAATATTCCAGCTCACATAGCAACAACAGAATTTTCAAAACTTGGATTGTTCTCATCAGTCATCTGAGAACAAACAATCAATCAATCTTAACTTTGACCTTTTTTCAATGCCACGCTAATTTTTGCTTGCTAATGAGGAACATCATTCAAACTTTGTTTTGATTTCTGTTGCTATAATATTTATCATTTCTTGTAACTGTGTCAAACTTTCAGCAAGACTATGTCATCAGATATAGCATGTTGTTTATATTATGCCCTGCAGTTGATACTTCTCAAATATCTTGTTGGGCCTCATTATTTATTATTTCACTATATAAATTGAACAGATCAGACCACACCCCTGTCTAACTCTCTGTTTCTGTATTGAAAAGCTGCAGCTTGGTTGTCAATTCTTATGGCTGCTCTTTGTTGCCAATATATATTTCTTGTTATTGTCATATTGTTACTATCAATGTTTACATTTTTCAACTTTCTAAATATTTATTCATGTGAAAATTGAAAACTGTAATTAATGAAGTTTTACTAATCACTGGAAGTACAAAGAAAAAAACACACACAAAATCATATAGTGTGTTTCCAGTGATTAACAATTGCCCTGTTTTTCAAATACCTGTATTTGCCTATCAGATTACAGTTTACATGCATTTGCAAATTGTCAATATTTCTTCATATTTCACAATATCACATGCTGTAGTGCTATCAATAAAGCACAACATCATCAAGTATCTTCTCAGCAACAAAGAATGGCTGCAACAGACCTCCAACATCCATAGCACATCATAGTTCTCAGAATGTGCCATCAAGGCAAGCGATTGAGGAATATATAGGTCCAAGTGATAAGTACTGTTTAGTATTTTTGTGTAGGCCTATTAATAATATATGTATCTTCTTTTATGTTTAAGACACTGTACTTTTGTTCTTCTTTCACAATAAAAGCAGAAAAGAACCTGTCAGCTGACAATCACGACGTTCTGATAAAGGATAAATAATTTATTCATTATTCTGATATCATTCTTTACCGGATTGTATGATGCCATGATGCACCCGTGTATTAAAGGATCTGATAGAGGGGAGGTGTGGGAAGAATAGCAACATTGTTTACCTTCCAGACATGTCGTAAAGGGGACTAAAGTCTAAAGATGGCATCATGTTAATCCGCAGGAGTTTGGGAGCGGAGCACAATCAGAAATAAAGAAGAGGCTACCGGGTAAAATACTTCAACATGAAATTCTCCACTACGACAATGTTAGTTTAACGATATCTTTAAAGTGAAAGTGATGGTACATAGCGCACCTAAATGCATAACCAGATGCGAAGACATCTACACATAACTTTAAAAATAACACTTGTTCCTAATAATTGAGGCCCTACCTTTGAGTGGTTTGTTTACGACCAGACATTGACTGTACGGTAATAACATTCACTTTTGCTAACAATAACAATAACTAACATCCGGTTGTTTCAAAATTTTGGAAGTGTATCCGCCGAGACGAACCGGAATGCACATAATTCTTTATCAAAATTATGAACATTAATCAATTGGATTGCAGTTTAAATGCGATTTATAGTTGAAATTGATTCATTTGTGAAAAGTTTCTTTTTTACTTCAGCACACAGAACTGAGTCGTATAGGAGTTGGGCGTACCCAGGAGTTGTTCTTAGTGTCGGATTCTTAGTGATAGTTGCAGAAAATGTCAATGCCTAACAATTTTCTCACACAATTCAGATTCTTTATTACTTTATTCTGCAATGAAGATGTTGAAGTCAAGTAGGCCGCCTACTAAAATTGAAATAAATAAACTAGTCAATAAACTTGAATACTGTAAAAATACCCGTACCAACAGCCAATGTTATTTAAAGTTATATTGAATTATTTCGTAATTGAAATTCTAAATTACGTGCAATTTAAATTAAATAGCTACATATAGGAGCCCCCTCGCCCCTATCTGATAATGATGAAAGGATGTGTTATGAACAGTTATGTTAACGTAGGCTCTCATGTCATTACTATCATTCTAACAACTTTAAGTTTAAAGTTAGCATATTCAGACATATTCTCATCCCTACTGCTACTGGCATAAATGGAAATATCAAGCAATATTGTCAGAGAACGACAGAAGTATGTCAAGTCCATTATGCAGTTCATTGAAGAGAAGAAGCAAAGACTCAATAGAGTGCTGGAAAAGCTGGGCCTGTCTGAAGAAGAATTGTTGAAGGTAAATACATCACAGTAGGCACTAACTCAATATATAGGGGCCTATAGTATGACTACTAACTTAATATATAGGACATATATGACTACTAAATATTATAATTATAGCATATATGTGGCTAACAGAGCTGATGTCACTGCACTCAGGGCCATAGAAGATACAATTTCAGCAGGGATGGGGGGTGTGTGTGTTACTGTTAAAAAATGTCATTCGTCTATTATTATTATTGCAATTCTCTCATTGCCAAGAGGTTAGAGCATTGGTCTCACACCTGTAAGGCTCAGAGTTTGATCCCCAGTAAGGGTTTTTTTTCTGTCAGATTGTAAATTAAAAAACTCACCATGAACATGACGTGACGACAGCAAGGACATGTGGCTTTTATCACACAAGCCACTCAAATATTCCCTGTAACTCTCTAACAGGAAAAATACAGGATGACAGTTGTTTTTTTCTTGTAGAAAATCATTGGGGGGAGGGGTCCTAGTACTGAAAGTCATGTTCTGCCACCCACCCCCCATCTTCAACTTAAACATCAAAATTTATGTTAAATAAATGCACCCCCAGAAGGCATAACTCCTAGCGAGGAATGGATACCTATTCCTATGGTCTTTCAACAGGCAGTCAAGACTGTCATTGCACTCAATAGAAAGTGCAGGGAACACAGCCCTGCGAGTGTGAATACTGAGATCAATGCACTCATCTGAACATACAGATGACACATGTTGTGATTTACACGGACAGGTTAGTCATTCATCTCCACTGATGAGCATGGGCCTTTACTGCCAGATCACAGTACATGAAGCCAGTGGAGCTGTTACTGCAACAATGAGCAGTCTCACAATGGAAGTATTTGCTATAATGCAGGCTCTTAACTGGCTGGAATCGCAAGCGTATTCCCATGCGTGCATACTAAGTGACTCATTGAATATGATTCCGAAAGTCACAACAGGTTATGTACGTAGGCGATGGGCGGAGTCATTAGAGAGAGCTAAAATGCGAGCATCACTACAGAAACTAACATTATCTTTGTCCCTGGACACAGGGGAATGGAGGGAAGCAAACGGGCAGACCAATTAGCTATCCTCACCACCATAACAGATGGTCATCCTATGGACAGAGCGGACATACTCATTGTTCTTCATGAGTCCGCATGATCAGAGGATTTTGAGGTGAATGAGCATGATTCAATATCGAGAATGCGTGAATTGGGAGTGAAGATGGGCATGGCCTGTAGAGAACTCCTGACCAAGATTTCAAAAAGTGAACCAACATAGAACCGTTATCATCAGCCATTATACCCTGAGAGATGCACTGAAGCAGAGATCTGAGCACATATGTGCATGTCCAGTGTGCAAGGAGGATAATCAATAAAATAATAACTATCAACATTTATGTAGTCAGTATTCACTGTAATTTTCCATTTATTCAAATATTCGAGTTAAAAGCAAAGTTCGGCTTAAGTGGACTCTACTGTATAATAATAATAATAGTCATCCATCTTATGATAGTTTCAAATTTGTGTTGTTGCACATTTTTGGGGGGGGGTTACACGATGACTGAAAAGTCAATTTCTGGCATAGAATTTCCAACTACGTTTGTGATATATATTGGTACAGTTGGACATCTGTGTTTCTGTTGTTCTGTCCTTTTAAACTGTGCATTTTCCCCCATGTTTTTTAAGATTTAATGCTTCTCACTGGCCCGAGCACCTTTGCTGATGTTACTGTGCCATATTTGGTGATTTTTAGTGATGGATTCCCAGTAGGTGACGTATGTTAAAACTCTTTAGACACTTTGAGAAAGTTGATTTCATAACTTAATAATAATGGATTAGACATCTTCTAGTCATCCTTGTGTTGTGATATACTATCACAGTTATGTCAGACATTCAGTTTTTCATTTAAAATATCTAAATATTATACAAAATATTTATTATTTCTGTGCTTTGATAGAGTTTACATTTTGACCAATATAGGATTTGACAGATGAAGTACAGATTATTCCATAATGTGGCGTTGAAGTCATCAAGAGTTTACTCTCATTGGCTGATGGATCAAAGACAAGACAGCAGTTACATGGACTGTGCTGATATTTTAAATGCATTCATGAAATTGAACCAGTTGGAAGATATGGGATGTCTGTCTTCTACTATGTCTATGGCTTAGAATGCAGGACCTGGGAGTGAAGTGTGGTGTTGCAAGAAATGATCTGCATATAGGAATCAAAAGAAGAGTTATCAACCAACACAGAACTGTACAGTCAGTTACCACATGCTGAAGTACATAATAAATATGAGATCGGAACACCTAGTGACTTGTCGAGAGTGCCATGATGATGATCTGACAAACTAGACTTACTAACTACACAAGACAAGACAATGACGTGCTGAAAATTAAAATGTTAAACAGTCAGTGTAATTGAATAATGAATCAGAATCATAGAGCACAGTTTTTCCTCAAGTTCTCAGTTACTTAATCAGAGTTTGACCAGAAACCATCTGACTAATGGCAATTCTGCACTTGCTCAGTAGCAATGGTGACATTCCTCTCTCAATCTTCCATGATGATGAGCCCTGGTAAATGTGTGAAGCACTGAATTTTTCACCTGTAAACTACACATAACAAGTAAACTCTTACCCTGGGTCATGTTGTTGGCGGGCAAGTAACTTAGACTTCTAGCTTTTATATAACAGGCAAGTAACTTAGACCTCTAACTTGTATATAGCAAGCACATAGACCAACAATGCGGAGCAATAAATCTAAACACCAAAGAAAATTAAACACAATTAAGAGGCTTGAAAGCTTCAGAGAATTGACATAATTGTACTTGAGTTTCTTCATTGGTGCGTCATTCCTCTCAATAGAACAAGCTTGTGAGTATTGTTATGTTATGTTATGTTCCTCCAGGGCCATAGGCGGCGCATAGGGCAGAAACCATAGCTTTCCATTTCTGTCTTTGTGTTGCCAGGTCTTTCAATTGTTGCGTGTTGTTTAGGTTCATTGACATGCCTTCTCTATTAATGGTTCTTCGTAGAGTTTCTCTAGGTCTCCCTCTTCCTCTTACTCCAGGTGGCACCCAATATAGTGATTGCTGGGGAATTCTTAGGCTGTTCATTCTGAGAACATGGCCGATGTAAGTCCAACGCCTTTGTCTAATGAAGGAAGATATATAGGTTTGTTTGCTTTCCTCTCTTATAGTAGTGTTAGATTTAAAGTCACTCCACTTAACGTTCAGAATGGTACGTAGGCATTTGTTTTCAAAGGAGTCAAGTCTTTTATCTGTGGCTTTTGTGGCTTTCCAACTTTCGCACCCATATGATAGAATAGGGATGATGTTGGAGTTAAATAACTTGAGTTTTGTGGTGTTTCTTAGTGTGTTTGACGTCCATATGTTGCATAGTTTATTGAAAGCACCCGCTGCAAGGGCAATACGGTGTAAAATTTCTTTTGATGAGTCTCCATCCAATGCTAGATTGGTGCCTAAATATGTAAAATTGTTGACTTTTAATAATGGAACATTTTGAATTTCTATGTTGTCGTTGGATCTCGTAAAATCTAGTATATGAGTTTTTGATGTGTTGATTTTCAACCCTATCTGATTTGAGTAGTGTTGGAGATTGTCAAGCTTAGATTGAGCATCTGTGTGGTTTGCGCTCAAAAGGGCTAGGTCATCTGCGTAGTCAAGATCTTCGAGAACGGTATTATTAATCCATTTTATTCCTGTCAGCTCATTTTCAGTGCTCTTTCTCATGACCCAATCAATAGCGACGCAGAAAAGTAATGGGGACATGATGCATCCCTGTTTAACGCCCGTAACAACTTGGAACCATTCTGACTTCTCAGTGTTTGTTTGAACACAGCAATGTGAGTTGGTGTAGAATGCCTTTATAACATTGATTATTTTAGTAGGAAAACCGTATTGCTGTTGAATATTCCATAACGTAGGCCGATGAAGACTATCAAATGCTTTTTCAAAGTCAACAAAGTTGATTATGAGCGGGGATTGAAATTCGAGTGATTCTTCAATGATGATGCGAAGAGAAAATATGTTGTGAGTATTGCTCAGAGCATATTTCTCCAAAATATATGTACTGTGATGGATCATTGTAGAGTCATCCTTTGCTTGTTGTGTACTAAACTTTTTTCTTGATAAAGGCCTTTGTGGTCAAAATGTTGATTTGTTGTGTTTTTTGCTTTGTACTTCTAGTGATTAGCAAAACTCCATTATCCTGTATTTGTAATTTTTTTAATGTATTATATGTTGTATTTTATTCCTTAATCAGCTGAATTTTTTTATATTGTAATTTTGTTTCAGAAAGAAGACAAGAAAATATGCCCGTACAACAAAGACCACATTGTATCTGCACATTCATTTAAGAAGCATGTTGCAAGTTGTAACCTGCTGTCTGCAGGGTATCAGAAGGATGAACTGGTTAGTGAAGATATGTATTCTGTTTGCAAAATTCATCATAAGTGTTAAGCTTCCAAAAAATATTCTGTACTGAAAATTTGCCTCCTTCAATAGAGCAAAAGACTGATTACATGACCATGCCTTAATTCACAAAGAGAAATAAATGCTTTAAATAACACAGAAAACCAAACAATTGATCCACTTCCAGTCTAAAGATAGACTTGAGAAAATGTTATACATTTCTATCAATCATTTTCTTCTGACATGCTTTTGTTCTGTTTACATTTTGCTTAGTTTCTTATCTTGTTTTATTTTATGCGTGCAATTGTTTTCTTCACTTTACAATGCCTACAAAATGAACCATAACTTCCAAGTCATCATACATCAACATCTGAAGTTGTTCTCCCATGCTCTGTTGTTGACAGACAGAAACAAGTATATATTTATGTGTAAAGTGTCCATTGCAGAATGTTGTCCTCAATGCCACTTTGTAAGCATCTTGGTTCATTTCAAATGTCAAGTTTTTATTTTCCTTTGAGAATGTCATTGTGCAGCACGTCTCAGAACATGTTGCCACTGGAATGTTGCTTCTTAATACAGTATATTTCCGAATATAAACAGATCCACTTACCTATAAGCTGAGAATGTAACTTTAAATATAAACAAATCCGTTTATAAGCTGAGAATGTAAATTTAAATATAAACAAATCCGTTTATAAGCTTAGTATGTAACTTTAAATATAATATAAACATCCGTTTATAAGCTGAAAATGTAACTTTAAATATAAACAAATCCGTTTATAAGCTGAGTTTCTAACGTTAATGTCCAAAATTTTACGAAAGTTGAAAAACCATAATAGACATAAAAAATAAACCAGCCAGTAATAATACGGTGGAAAAAGGAAGGGAAAAGTGAAATATTTCTAACAGGAAAATAACACTAACTTTAGCAACAGTAATATGTAAGGTGTTTTCTCTGTACTCACATAAAATACAACTTCCAGGATACTACAGTTCATCCTTTCCGCAGAGGCGTCACCAGGCTTATAAAACCTATGACCACTAGGTACCAGAGTATTCCAGGATATCAGATTCATTCAGTGCTTTCTTAGCAGCAAATGTTGGTTGCAATGAACTTTTATCTTGGTATTTAGATTTACCTTTAAATCATACGGTGGAACGAAAAGGTGTGAAAACAGTTTTTCTAAAGACAATTAGACATGAAAAGACATGTTTCGCTGTTTTTAATTTAGGTTCCTTGGCAGATGGGGCATGTTTGCTCTTCCACACACCCAGGGTATTTTTTTTAACGCAAGACTTTCCCTAAGAGGACAAAATTCCTATGTGGCATGTTTGTGCGTACCCACATAATTGGTTGGATGAACGAAAACAATACTCTTGAATGGTCAGATAAAGTGTGCATACAGATTAAGGGGAGGGGGCCTGCTATAATAAAAACCATCCCTACTTGACTGGGACACATTTCATGCACATCTTACTGAGAGAGTGGGAAAACAATGACATGAGATGCAGCTGACTGTAATTCCTGAGAGTCTTACCTCCCTCCTGCAGCTGCTAGATTTGAACCATTCAAGGACAGACTGAGCAACATGGAATGAATACTATAATTCAATTTAGCTGGGACGAAGGATGACAACGTCAAAACAGATGACATCATTACAACAGCTAAGTGGGTCAAAGTATCATGGTCGAATATTCCATCCAAAATGATTGTCCGATCTTTCATAAAAGGCTCCATCAGTAATGCAATGGATGAAAGTGTATAGAACATCCATGCAGCCAAAAAGATTATGATGTCCACTGACTTGGAAGCAAAGAACAAACATTTTTAGATTGATAGCAGGCCACAACAGACTCCACCAACACATATAAAGGAAATTTGGAGTTGGCGAGACCAAAATATGTCCTTATGGACAATCTCCAGACAACACAGAACATATTTTGCAGAATTTTCCATTGTACCACATCACAAGAAAAAAACTATGGCCATCAGGAACAGCTCTGACAGACAAGCTCTACATCCTTGTCTCAGTGCTAATGACCACAGTACAGTTCATTGATCCATATCAGTGTCTGACTTTTCCTAGATAACGAGGAAAAATAAGTACTTTTCAGGAGAGAACCTCATTGTTCTCGATATTTTTTGGTCCTTAAATAATTTGTATAAATATTAAATTAAAATGTTGAAATTGTGCTCATTTCTTGTATCAATACCTTGTTTTTCAGCCTGCTCAACTTCAAGATGTAGATTTCTGTTATGAGAACACAGAAGCAATCATGAAAATAGAAATAGGTAACAGTTGTCAAATGTTTCTTTATTCTTATTTTGGTACTTATGCTCATTGTTTACTCAAAATACACAAAAGTGTTCCAACTGGGTTTCCATATATTCATTTAGTGCACAAAAATCATATATGTCACTGTAATGCTGATGAAATAATTCCTTTAGCTGTAGGAGGTAGCTCTTGACAGCCCATAGCTTTTCTGATACCAGAAGGGGTCCTCAGTTGAACAATGAGATTTGTATAAGGCTTGTCTCATTGTCATGGTTGTGTTAGGGGTGTTTATGAATGCATATTCTGGGAGGGAATCTATAAATATATGACCAGCCCAAATCCTAAAGACAACATCAACCTCCTGGAAAGGAAAGACCAGAGTATCATCTTCAGACTGCACACACAACATGTGCAGCTCAAAAATCACCATAACAGAATACAACCACAACACACTCCAGGGTGCTGGATGTGCATTCACCCTATGAAGCAGTTGACCACCACCTTTTTGAATACTTGTTGACATCAGGAAATTCTTCCTCCAGGGCCAGATAAATGTAACAACACATTATATGGAACAAAACAACAGCTCACAAACATACATTATGTGTATACTCTTCAACAGAAATATATATATATATATATATATATATATATATATATATATATATATATATATATATATATATATATATATATATATATATATATATATATATATATATATATATATATATATATATATATAACTTTTTCAATAATTTATTTTTTTGTGTGGCATCGCAAATTACCGAAAATGGTATTTGTCAAAATGTCTACAACCTATCACGTTAAATTTTTTCAAATTATTCTACTGTGAAAGCTGCAAGTTATACTGTTGAGGGCCTACAAGAAGCTTGTGATAGCTGTGTCATAGAGATTTCTGCATTGGATTTTTTTGCATATTTTGTTTTTACTGTCAGATTGATTACATGTTTTATATTTTTATTAATCTAATTTATTTTGTTTCGTGGCTGTCCTGCATCAAACACCACATTACAGGATCTTGATAAAGTGCAAAACCAAGCGCTTAGGATAATGTTGGGAGCAATGAAATCAATACCCATAGTAGAGATGGAGAACATGGGAAAAATGCAAACACTTGATGAACGCAGAGATACAAAAGTACTAATTCAAGCAGAAAAGTTTCAGTGTATGCCAAGTCATCCAACGAAGGAAAGATTCCAAAATCTAGCAATGGGGCGATTTAAAAGAAGCAGCTTTATCCACCAAGCAAAACGACTCCGTAGACAACTTACATACCTGTCTGAAGTTGACAGCCCCTTAAGGTCTGTACCAGAACAAATCCCATGAAAGGCATAGAATACCAATATACATTCAGACCCACATAAAAAGAATACTAAGCGAGGGCAAACATAAGTGTGCAGCAAAGGACAGTCACCCTCAGTTTCCTGGATGAGGAGTATTCACAAGACATATGGGTTAGAGTATACACTGATGAGTCAGCACAGAATGCAGTGAGGAATGGAGGTGCAGGTGTATATATAGAATATCCACACAAGTCTAGAGATACAATCCGAACATCAACAGGGAAATTCTGCAATAATTATGATGCAGAAATCCAGGCAATTAGGGTGGCAACTGAAAAACTGCTGAAATCCAACCCTGGACCACAGCCCGTGGTATTCCTGACAGATGCAAGGTCAGTGCTTCAAGCTCTCCGGTCTGGAAAAACAGACTTACACAAAAACTACTTAGTGAACTGTCTTACCCGTACAGGGTAACTATGCAGTTGATATGCACTGTGGAATACCAGGTAACGAAAAAGACCAATTGGCTAAGGAAGGTGTTGCCAAAGACCATCCAGATGTACCAATCACCTTCCATCAGAAAAAACAGATGATCAAGTCAATAAGAAAGCCACAAACACCAACACAAGATTCTTCTTCTTTCGTTCACTTGAAACATGTCTATATCTGCAATTATCTATATCTGTCTCCTTAATAAAACTCACTGTCTTTTGTAGTTCATACAGTGTCCAAGAGAGCTTTGATTCCAGTGTTGTTTCCTCTGGCCAATATGTCTGCCTCAGCGTTTCATGCTCAGAACACTCTTGAAGTATATGTTTGGCACTCTGTACTGCCTGTACACATGGCCGTGTTGCCAATCTTGAACTTTGTATACATGTGACTGCGGCGTCGGTTGTGTCCTGTTCTGAGACGTAGAATTATAACTTGTTCTGATCTGTTCATAATGTGATAATCATCTTGTGTTGGTGTTTGTTGCTTTCTTATTGACTTGATCATCTGTTTTTTCTGATTGGTATATCTGGTTGGTCTTCAGCACCACCTTCCTTAGCCAGTAGTAACGCAAAATGAATTAAACAAGTTACTAAAACACTTACCTGGCCTATTAATAAAAATATATTTAAAAAAGTATATATAAAAAAACATACAATAAAACTAAACAGGACAATTCTCCATGTATCTGCTCAAATTGAACCCTTTTCAAGAGACAAACAACAGAAAACGACAAAATAAAAACAAAATAGATGTCTATATTTCATCAAGACATCTATATAGACATATATATATAGACATCTATTTTGTTTTTTATTTTGTCGTTTTCTGTTGTTTGTCTCTTGAAAAAGGTTCAATTTTAGCCGATACGTGGAGAATTGTCCTGTTTAGTTTTATTGTATGTTTTTTTATATATACTTTTTTAAATATATTTTTATTAATAGGCTAGGTAAGTGTTTTAGTAACCTGTTTACCTCATTTTGCGTTACTATTTGTTCATTAGGTTACTGCGGCACCATCCACTTTGTCGGACACCCTCTGACCATTTGGTTATTTATATTTGTCTTCCTTAGACAGTTGGTCTGCTTTTTCATTTCCTGGTATTCCACAGTGAGAGGGTATCCACTGCATGGTTACCCTATACTGGTAAGACAATTCGCTAAGTAGTTTTTTCAAGTCTGTTAGTTTTCCAGACTGGAAAGCTTGAAGCACTGACCTTGCATCTGTCAGGAATACCACAGGCTGTAGGTCAGAGTAGAGTTCAGCAGTTTTTTAGCTGCCACACTAATTGCCTGGATTTCTGCATCATAATTATTGCAGAATTTTCCTGTCGGTGTTCTGATTTTATCTCTAGGCTTGTGTGGATATTCTATATATATACACCTGCACCTCCATTCCTCACAGCATTCTGTGCTGACCCATCTGTGTATACTCTGACCCATATATCTTGTGGATATTCCTCATCCAGGAAACTGAGGGTGACTGTCCTCCGCTGCACACTGTTCAGTTCGTCCTTGCTTAGTATTCCTTTCACATGGGTCTGAATGTATATTGGCATTCCATGCCTTTCACTCCATGGGGTTTGTTCTGGCACAGACCTTAAGGGGCTGTCACCAACACAAGATGACTATCACATTCTGAACAGATCAGAACAAGTTGTAATTTTATGTCTTAGAACGGAACACAACTGACGCCGCAGTCACATGTACACAAAGTTCAAGATTGGCAACACACCCATGTGGATAGGCAGCACAGAGTGCCAAACATATACTTCAAGAGTGTTCTGAGTATGAAACGCTGAGGCAGGTATATTGGCCAGAGGAAACAACACTGGAATCAAAGCTCTATGGGCCACTGTATGAACTACAAAAGACAGTGAGTTTTATTCAGGAGACAGAGTTTTATTCAGGAGACAGAATTAGATATAGATAGACATGTTTCAAGTCAACGAAAGAAGGAGAATTTTGTTTCGTCATCTTATTTTGGGTTTCAGCTTGTAAACTATTTTATATAAAAAAATTTTAGTTTAAAAAAAAAAATATTGAATTAATTAATGATTGTTTTATTTTGTGTAATCAATCAGATGAAAACTCCTTAAACAAAATCATTTGGGACCATAGTGTTGAAAATGGACAGGGTAAGTCACTCTTGAATTTAAGCGAGGTAATATTTAGCATAGCTATTTGAAACCGGAGCTATTAGTTCTTTTGTATCTTCTGAGTTCAGGATTCTTTTGGTCTTTCTAGATCTTCAGAAGTTGCCAGGATGAAGTTCAGGTCTTCTCCAGGTCAGAGCAGCTGCCCCAAAGTTTTTGCATCATGGTCTTTTGTCTTCCATGCAGAGCATAAGACAACTGTTTCCACCAATTTCTTTGTGTTCTGCTTTTAACTTGTGGGTTCCTGTCTTGAGCATATTTTACATTTTTTTCTGAGTGTATTTCTGATTCACTAGCACCTTTCTATCTCTAATCTTCGACTGTATTGAGTGTTGTCTTGTTCTCTTCAATAAATCTGTTTGTGTGTTCATGGCTTCTGAAGCCAAATCAATTTTTTGTTTTGTTGCTGTAAATGTGCATACATGATCATAGTTGTTTGTTAGCGTTCATTCTCAAACTCCTACTGGATCTCTCTTGTATAAGGACAATGGCCCTTCTAGATTTCCAGCAGGATGTATCCAGAGAATGGATATGCGTTGTGTTGTCATTTTATCTGCGCCAATGGCCCAACATAACCAACTTTGGTGGTATAATCATAGTTAAGACTCTTCTTTTGTCTGTGATATAGACAACCAACCAGTTCATCTGACAGGGACATAACCAGCGAAACCAGTCTATCTAACAGAGATATAGCCAGCCAATCAGTCTGTCTTACAGGGACTTTTTTCTTGTAGAAATGTGTCAACATTTAATGTTTGTATTCTTCTTCAGCTTTCATTCTAAAATTCCTGTTGAGTTTCTCTTGTAGCAGGATAATGGTCCATCAAGATTTCCAGCATGATGCAGTCCAGAGAATGGAAATATGTTGTGTCACCGTTATATTTGGGCCAATGCCCTGACACATCCTTCTTCTGCAGGATAATGTTTGTATAACAACATAATGTCATAGTTTAGTGTCTGTGTGCTTGTATATGTATGTGGTCTTGTCTTTGATCCACTAGGCACTGAGCATTATGACTTTATGGTACAGACAGTTGCACACACACACACATATGTGGTTCTAATTCATCTTTTAGATGGGTAATTAACAGGTTTGTTTTTTGCTTAGAAGTACTTGATATGTCTGTAGAAGTTTGTTGTAGAATGAACCACAGTCACTGCTGCTTTGCAGCAACATTTGCTTTCCCTTAGATGTTGTTTGTATTCTAATTTGTCCTTTTAAAATTTTATTAAAAGACTCTCCAGCTTTTTGCAATGGCAACTTTCACGCAGCTTGGTCTTCAGCAACATTTTCCAGCTATTGGTGAAAATCTACAACATACATGAAACATAGCGTATCAGGTGTTTCTTATAGTGTATCAGATGGGACATAGTCTCCTGTCTATCAATGCTCCTTTGGCACCTAATACTGTGCATAGGGCAGAACCCAGAGCTCTCCAGTTCGAGGATGTGATGCTTGTCTTCCTCTTTGACTTTTGCTATCTGGTACCCATTTTAATGTTTGTAGTGGCAGTCTGTTTTCATTCATTCTAAGTGCCATAAATGGATAAATCTATATCCCAAACAAAAATGCAAACACAAAAGTAGCATTATACAGAACGATTATCATACCAGCATTATGCTACCAAAGCCAAACATGGACACATTTAGAAAAATATAAAAGCAGACTTGTTACAACAGAATTGATATGCCTAATGCAGAGTTCTCTGAGTAACAATAAGAGATAAAATCAGAACTGAAAACATCAGAAGACAACAGATCAAGTGATTTGTACACGCCTTCAGACTACCACCGGACATTGCTTTCCAAAAAAACATTGCTACTGAAACACAATGGATACAGAAACAGAACTTGTACAAGATGGATAACAGAAGTAAATGAAACTACAGAAACAAATATATATATGACGCACATAACAAAGCCATCTAACCATCTCTAAAGCAGCCTTCAATTCCCTGACACTGCAAGACACACAGGGATAAAAGTGAATAGAGTATCTATGAAACTAATAATTTTCCCTTGTGAAGTTTGCCAAACAATATCTGATGTGAAACGATATCAGTTCTTGTCCTATCTTCGCACATGACTAGGTCATCTTTATCTATTCACTAAACCCTTTGTTACCTTTCATCGTCAAGGGTAAAAGAGTTTTCTCTGGAGACGGCGGCCCTCTTGTGTGCTGAGTATGTTGTGGAATTTGTTACCTCTTTTATTTCAGTGGTCCATCGTTTTCATGGTGGGCCTCTAGGTCTGCCTTCACTGTATCTGTGTAGCATAGCTTGCTGTGGTATGCTGTCTGATGGTAGTCTGCTGATGTGTGCAAACCTTTTGATCTGTTGTCTCTTAATATATTCCAAGATTGGGGTGGTGCCTGTTTTTTGTCGAATATCCTCATTTCTCACTTTGTCTCTTAGCGATATACCTAGTACTCTGCGTAAGCATGCCATTTCAGCTGCCACCAGTTTACATTTGTCTTGTGCTGTCGTCTTAATCATATTCTCATTATTTAGTGCATGTTTGCAAGAACTGAAAAGGACTGACCAAGATAGTGATGAACAAAAGGCACACAGAGTGTTTTAAAATCATCCTTTCCTGCTTCTGATCAATTTACCCAGAACAAAAGCTGTGGTGTAGCCGCTGTGACCTGAAGAAAACATTGGACTTCGCTCTTATCAGAGGCCTGACAATATAACATGTTCGCAGATGCTGAATGCAGAAGAACTTGCCCATAACCATGATGCCTTTCGGAGCCTCCATAAAGAATATTAAATTCTGGGAAGGTTATAACCGTAAGAGATTTAATTCTGGGAAGGTTATAACCTTAAGAGACCTAACATTTATTTTGTTATTATTACTGACTTCGCATATGAGTGGTCCTGGATTCATTCCCCAGTTGAGGCAGAAATGTTTTTCAGACCGCAATGGCTCCAAGATCGAGCCAGCCTTAATAGGGCACCAGATCAGTCTGGGAAGTAAAGACTGTGAGGGAGAGGAGCTGGCTTCTGCCCTCATATAGCAGAGCCACTGAAACATCTCACATCCCCACAGTAGGTAAATGTTGAGTTACGTTTACTTTTTAGTATTATCAAGAATATTGGTTTTTTTAATGACCGCTTGGCATATTTATTGTAAGTAATTCTCTTCCATATTGCCCAAATCTCCCCAGTATACACAGGTCATCGGTCAATGCCTAACAGTTACATTGATGAAAACATAATGTTAACTCAAGAGGATAGGTTCGCAATCTATAAACACGTTGTCAAGAAATCTCATGAGGCTGGAAAAGTGATCCTCGTTGACCGCAGTGATGAGCTACTGACCACTGACTGGGGCAGCCTAGTTAAAAAAGGTAGGCAACATTCATTAACTCTTTAGTCTTACATAAAACACAGGTTTATATAATCACTGCTAAACATAAAACACAGGTTTATATAATCACTGCTAAACATAAACACAGGTTTATATAATCGCTGCTAAACATAAACACAGGTTTATTCAATCAGACACGACAGACTATAGCTAAAACTAGTGGGTAATGATGGGCACACAAGAAAACTTAATTTAAATAGTATATTAACTCTTAGTGTACAGCAAGCCTACCTAATAGATGAATTTGTTGTCATGTATTTACAAGTCTTGAGTAGACAGACTGGATTAAATCTCATTTTGAAGAGGTTATCATTTTAATAGTTTCTCTAGTTATTTTGCTAATATTAATATATAGTATATCGAATAATATACAGTATTTTCATACCAACTCTTGTGTTACCAACTCTTGTGTTACCAACTCTGTGTTACCAACTCTTGTGTTACCAATGTCAAACATGGCAGTTGACAAAGACACTAGCGAAAAATATCACATCGTGTGAAATCAAATGTTTTAACAAAGCTATAAGTGTCATCAGAAGAGACCGGCTGAGAAATTAAGATATCAAGAAAGAAATAAAGACCACCTCATGTCTAGACCACATCGAGAGACAACAAACCAGGTAGTTTGGTCGTATCATGAGAATGGAACCAAAGCAACTAGCCCTTCATGCATACAACAGCAGAAGATCGCACTACAAGGCACGAGGAAGACCAATAACTGGATAGCTGGAGACAATCACAGAAATATTAAAGAAACACTGGCTAACCGCGGCCAATGCAACCCATATGGCCAAAAATAAACAACTGCAACTTAACCACCACTACGTTTGACGGCACAAGAAGAAATGACAATAGATAGATATAATATATATTTTCAATGTCCCATTTACTGTCTCAGTATACAAGGATAATCGTGGTAACCAATTCCTCTATGCCACAAAGGCTGATGCTTCTCTGTCTTCACTGGACTTAGACTGTTTTCTGCTTGAGTGTCCTATCCATATTACCTTACTGAGCTAGACTGTAGTATCTACACTTAACCTCTATTACTCGAACCATCTGCTTTTCAATTATGCCTGATTTGCAGCCTCTATTCCTGTTTCCACGTGACCAGATGATAGACAAAGACTCTACCATCTGTGGATGATATGTAACCTCTATTGTTCCAGCAGGATCATCATGTCACACAAACCTTTGTTGCCGTTGTGGTTGACAGCATAATGGGTTTGCTGATCTATGTAATTATGTGATATCTATAATCAAAGACAAACATTTTTTCCTAAATTTTTTATCGGAAAAAGTATGGAGAAAACCCATTATTTTTCATAAAATTTTATCGAAAAATACTTCAAATTCAAACAGGTTAATATAAAAAAAATAAAGTTTTACTTTTGACAACCCCCATTCCCTCTGCCCAGTGTCAACAACAGTCAGACTTTTTCAGGACCCCCCCCCCCCCCCTAATTGTTTATGGGCCCTCATGTTTCAGACAGACTGTTGTTTTATTGTCTTTGTATTGCAGTGCGGAATTCATAATCAGAGTTCATGTATTCACAACTTACGTCCATAATAACTGTAAACAGCTTCTTTTTTCAACCCATGATCTGAAACAAATGAAAGATATTGTCCCACTTTAATAATGTTTCGGACTTCTGCTTCTCCTAGGCTTACTCGATGAACAGAACAACAAACAGTTTTCTTCCAAGCTAGAACAACTTGCAGCCCTACGAGACCTCAAAAGACGACGTCAAAGTTACCGAGCCAAGAATGTCCACATCACCAAAAAATCTTACACAGAGGTATCAGAAAAATTTATTTCTTATTTCATTCTATTCTTCTTCAGAGTTCATTCTCAAACTCCCTCTGGATCTCTTTTGTAGCAGGACAATGATCCTACTAGATTTCCAGCAGGGTGTAGTCCAGATAATGGAAATGCGTTGTGTCGCCATTTTATTTGACACATCCGTCTTCAGCGGATCAATATATTCAATACAAAATGTTTTAGCCATTGTGCTCCTAATGTTGTTAGTAGTCTTTCTAAACTGATGACATCATTATATGTCCTAGCCAATCATTTGGAGCCATAAACATTCAAAGTGTGAATGATTAACTGGGAATGTAAAAACTAGGATAAACATGAAACAAAACACAAAATTTTTATAATACAGTAGAATATAAACAAAAAAGAAAATTAATATAATACATCATCATCAGGTGCCATGCCGGCTGGCATAGGTGGTCATGGCTTTCCACAGCTCTCTGTCCACAGTATTATGTATCATAGTCATTGCTGTTTCCTTGCCGTGCCAGGTTGTCAAACTAATATTTTCTCAGTTGTCACCCTGTCTCTGTTGCCTTCAATTTTTGTGACTTTGTTCTCCAAACCTGCCCATCTTATGAAGTGGCAAAAAAAAAGATTACCTTTTTCTTATATTGTTGATTAAAGTCCGTTTCGCATTTGACTCTTTCAACACCTCTACATTAGTTTTTCTGGCAGTCCATGGCATTCTCAGCATTCTTCTATTGAACCACATCTCTGTTGCCTCTAATTTCCCACTTTCCAGTTTGTTTATTGTCCAAGACTCACATCCATATGTTAGTATAGGGGATAATATAATACAGTAGGATATAAACAATGCAACCAAAATGACAATGTGACAGGACATCTACATGTAAGAATGGCAGATGTCAATCCCAAAAGACTTATGTAACAAATTGGTGGATTATGCTAATTCTCAGGTATGTATCAAGTCTGATCATCACAGGGACATGATTTAATGGCATTCACCTAGATATCACAGGCATCCTGATGGTCTGTGCTGTTTAAGTGGTCATCAACAATAGTCCCGGACTGATGGTTGGTACCATGAAGATGGTGACAGAAATGATCCCTGAGCCTCTATTCCGCCCATTCAGTCTTGCACTGTATGTCATACTAAGTCAATGAACATTTTTCTCTGATGGTCGTTTCAAGAAGGAAACATTTGTGAGGATCAAAAATATGAAATAGAGAATAATCTGGGTGGAGATGTCATTTAAATATTGTCTTTCATGTGCAGACGTTATCTAGTTGTGTTGTGCGATCCCATGGTTGCTTGTGCACTTCTCAGCCAGGTATCTCTGACTTACCACTTGTATTTGCTTGGGCACAACTGTAGTCCTGCTCAATATAGAGGATGGCCTGACCAATATTAGTTTCCAGCCTCTGTTGGCTGGACTAAGTCCAATCTTCTTATCAAGATGTTGACATCAATGGGGATTTCCTTTGTTACACAAAACTATGTTGACAGGATATCTCCCAAGGAGGTCTATGCTTTAGCCTTTTAGATCATTCCATGAAAGCTATAAATAACTGTTTTGATATATTGCAGATGCATCTTACTCTACAGACATTTTATATTGATATTTTTAGATAATTAAAAAAGTCACCTCTAATCAAATCAAGACTTCCATTTCAGGAAATAGTTCTGATATTGTACAAGTAATATTTTATAAACTTGATTTTTTTTTTCAGATCATTCGTGAGGTCATCTCTAATCAAATGGAGATTCTAGTTCCAGGATACAGTTCTGATGTAGCATCAGCTGTACAAGTGGAAACTACAGACACCAGGGGTGAAAGCAGAGAGAATAGTAGGCATGAGAGTAAAGACAGGGATAAACGAAGAGATTTTAGTACTGGAG
Source organism: Meghimatium bilineatum (assembly GCA_034231615.1). Taxonomy (NCBI): domain Eukaryota; kingdom Metazoa; phylum Mollusca; class Gastropoda; order Stylommatophora; family Philomycidae; genus Meghimatium; species Meghimatium bilineatum. The sequence continues at coordinate 53,154,255 of CM067313.1, forward strand.
ACAAGGAGATGAGGAGAAGAGACTACGGAGGAGAATATGACAAAAGGGGATCAAGGGATGTTGAAAGAGGATTTTCAAGAGAGGACAACAGGCATAGAGATGAGTCAGACGAGAGATACAGTAATTGGACAGGAAGAGATTCATGGTATTCTAAAGATTGGGTCAGTGGTGGACTGTTATCTAAGGTACAAGAAGAAAACTCGTCATCTATTGTCAAGCCTAGAAGATTCACAGAAACCGACGACATGTTGAAAGAAATTAAAAAAGAACCACTCGTGAATGATGCAGAAAGCAGCATCGAAAATATATCAGCATATGGCGCCGGGTGTGAGATTATGAAGGAAGAACTAGAAATAATTGATGGTAATCACACTAACAAATCTGATAAACGCAGACGATCGGACAGTGATAGCAGCAGTCAGAAAAATGGTGGAAGACATAAAAAGTCTAAACACAAAAAGAAACACAAAAAACATAAAAGACGAGATTAAATAGTCAAAGTGTTGTCTGTTTGGATGCATTGTAATGTTTATGACGTGTCAGAACAAGTCAATTCCCAACTGAAGCAGAGTGCCTGGGAAACACAACCAACAGCCTGAATAAAGATTCATTTTAGTCAAAGAGAGCTGCTTACCCACATCAGAAAAAGATAGAACAGATTGTAATAACCGGCAAGTTGAAGAGTAAAAGGGTAGGAAAGACCAAGAGAGAAGATGATTGACAGCACTGAAATATAAAGCTGTGAAAAGACATGATAATCGACGCCACACGGCATGCTAGACATGATAACCGACGCCACACGGCATGCTAGACATGATAACCGACGCCACACGGCATGGACTGTAACAAGTTATAAATATTTAACTTCAGTAAATGGTACTTGCATGGCATTTGTCATCTGTACAAGCAATATTTACACAGCCGCCTTCATCTCGCCATAGAGATTTTTGGTAGAAAGTGATCTGGCATATGTACATGAGAGGCCCAACAAATTTGTTTACATCAGAATAGTATCATTGCTATGGATACCAGCTGTTTCATGGACATAGTTGTATCCAGAATCATACCTTCCCTGAAGTGCATAAAATAAAACATAATCAGGTTACAAAGGAAGAGATATCCAGAAATGGATAGATAACATCATAGACATTTTAAACAGATATAACACAAACAAGGAGGCAGATGTCATAGAATTAAAACTAAATCTTCCACCCTCTACGCATACAGCAAGTGTGAATCAGTATTTTCACCATCCACCTGCGGCTCAATAGTAGACAGTGTCATTTACCATGTAATAAAAATAAAATTTTAATAAACCTGGCATTCTGTAATTTATTTGTGAACTGAAATATGTTTGATTTAAGTTTCATTGAAAGTGAAATTATGTGATTCAACCGTACCTTACATTAGTTATCTGCATAAATTATGTGATTCAACCGTACCTTACATTAGTTATCTGCATAAAATCACAATACCTACCAACTTGAAGAAGGTACAAAGAATAATTTAGTCCAAAATGCATCTAAAAATATGTAAAGTTCTTGACATTTTGGTGGAAACATCGATTTTACTGTATGATGTGTCCATCCAGTGATGTTCCCATATCATGTGTATATCCAGTGAAGTTCCTGTATCGTGTGTGTATCCAGCGATTAGCAAAACTTCATCACAGTTCCCTAGTTTCAGAGGTTTACAGTACCCAAAAAAAAACCATATGCTCATTTTCATTGTTAATTCGGAAATTTTGGGGGAATAGAGGGGGGGGGGGTGTTAGTAGAGGAAGATAATCCACTTTTTGTAGCACTATATGCCACAAATTGACAGTGGGAGACCATGGTAGCTATCTGAAAACGTTTGAACGACAATAATAATCCTTGAACAAAAGTTATTTATATCCCAGTGAAGACACAAAAACTAATTTGATCTAATAATGGGTCACAGGAAGAAAAAAACTTGAGAGCCACTGGTTTTTGTGGTCACTTCCTAATCCAGTTAAGCAGGACCACATACATTACCTGGATCTATCCAAGCAGGACCACAAACATTATCTGGATCTATCCAATCTCAGGATTTCTGTGACATTTCAGAAAAACTAAAGAGGTTCAGTGTGATGTGGACTCGGCTGCCATCTACACAATAACAGTCAACTGCAACGGACATCCAACACACTTTTATGTGTGCCTGGTGACATGTTAAATCCATGTCGAATAAAATATGCACACGGTACACAACAAACCAATGCAACGGATAAAGTTAACAGAAGTTTAGTCACATGAAAACTAAAGTAACACATTGTATGCAGTAATAACAACCACACTAACAAAAGCCAAATATTTACAGATCAACCAAAGTAACAAGTTTATTTTCTTAGACAAACCAAACAATCACAAAGAGTTCATTAAAATTATATTGAACAATAAAACAATGAATTAAAACCAGCTACTGGCATAATGTGCAGTCCTGCATTAACCTTTAGCACTCCTGCCTTCGTGTTGAAACACCTTCCATTTTCTGTCTATATACAGCATAGGCGCATCAATGCACTCATTTAACGACAAGGAAATAACATGATGTTTACGGTTCACATGATCAGTTATTAGCGCCACCTAGACAAACTAAATTTGAACTTCCCTTCCATGCATTTCCTTTCCAAATAGGTTGTAAATCAGAGCAACCATTTAATCTTTACTCGTCTGTTTGAATCAATAGGAATCCGTTGGAATGGAATCATTTTTCATGAGGTGTTTATGGATCCTGATTCCGATGAGGAATTCTTGAGATGTACAGTGTAGATCTTATTGCATTAGTTGGTACGACAAGTGATGTAGACACTAGCTCCTTGTATGAGGGAGATGATAGCGATCTCCTTCAGGTTGTAGTCATATTTGACTTCACAACTTTCCTGAAGTTGCATGACCACTACACCTAGCTGATAATGTATGTGAGGTAGATGTGTTTTGTTTGTTTATAACAGATGTGAACATGTTACTTTTGTTATGAAATGACATCACAAAAAATAGGCCAATAACTACTAGTCCCAGAAAAATGGATTGACAAGGTAAATGACCACTACATATTTTTGTTTTCACAGACTGCGATATTATGAGAACGTTAGTTTGATTATGAAATAACATAAATACAATAGGACAAGGTATATAGAAGTATTTTATCAGGGATGCCACACATTGGACAAGTATAGGTGAGGTTTTTTTTCTTCTATTTTTGGTTTCACTGACCACCTTCTCCCATATTATACATACACCAACAAAACATACATCATTAGATTCAGTATTTAAAGAGCTTCAGTAAAGCATTCCCAACAGGAAAAACATGCTCAAACTTCAGAGAAGCTGAGACACTCCTGCAGGCACTGAGAGCTCTCATTTTCACAGATCATCCAACACCATCCAATGTAGTAATATTCATGGACTGCAGTTCCTTATTGGAAACATTACAAAGCAACGAAAACTCAAAATTAGAATAGAAGTAGAACGCTTAAACGAAAAGCTCAAACATCACACTTCCATGGCTACCACTCCCCCATTGTGGCATCACTAGAAATGAGAGAGCTGATGCCCTGGTAAAAGCAGGAGGTAAAATGGAACAATTCAGCTATCTTCTGCCACATAGTGAGGCAAAAAACACTAATCCACAACCTTTATACATCACAGTGGAAGAAAGATATGGATATTGACTCAAATCCAGACCCCATACACCAACTTCATAGGCAACAACAGACCATCATCTTTTGACTTAGAACTGGTCACCTGTACCGGATCAGGGTGGCCCACCAAGTGAATGTCCTTGCGGAATAGGCATACAAACCACCGAACACATATTCCAAGACTTTCCAGAATACAAAGAACTGCGAGGCAAGAAATACCGAGTTGAGGCAGAAACTTTGGGGCAGCTGCTCTGACCTGGAGAGACTGGGAGCGTCGTCCTGATTATCTAGCAAAACCAAGGGATTCCTGAACGCAGAAGAAGAATTCAATTCTTTATTTGTATGTAAAGCTATTATTTAAAAATCTCTAACAACACAAAAAGCTACGGTGTTTTGTTAACAGCCATCAAATAATAACAGAAATTGTCAATAAAAGCCCAGCGACATATTGGATGATTTACGTAATTTTAATGCAGTGTGCTAAAGGCTAAACAAGTCTCCAACGTACAATGGAAGATATGAAACAAGGGATCCATAATCTCCAACGTACAATGGAAGATGTGAAACAAGGGATCCATAAGGGAGAAGGAATAGTTCAAATTAATGTCTACAATCATCATCATTGTATGCATGTTACGTAAATAATCTTATCACAGCCTGCAGGAAATCATTCCAGCCAGTTCTTGTCTCCTCCATTTACATACCAAAGGTTTCTTTAATATCCTGTGTCAACTGCCTGTTTAGGACCAGGACTTCTATCTAGGACAAGATGCATAAAATAGGACCACTCTTCCTGCTTGGCTTGTGGCAGGAGATGACTGAGGAAAAATTGGGGGATGTGCTGACAATCAATCACTTGTGAAAAAGTCATCATCGCATCTTGTCTCAATTTCTGACTTTGCTATCAAATACTCATCATGTATAACAAAGAGGCAAGCAAACATTGCACCTTTTCTCAATATTAATTTTGGGTCTTGATTTATTTTTTTATTTAGTTTTTGTAATTGAAAAAATTAAATGCCAACAGAAGTCAGATTGTGATATCATATAGGACTAGAAGCCAATCTACCATTCATGCCTCCAAAACATGGAGAAAGATATTGTTTTAACACCTAGGCCCATAGATATGAAGGTTGAGGGGTTCAAACTCCTTCCTATAGGAAAACATAACATGATATTGATCACTATGAAACAAGTAAAGTAGAAGGTAACCAATATTGCTCAAATTGATACAAGTAAAGTAGATGGTAACCAATATTGCTCAAATTTATACAAGTAAAGTAGATGGTAACCAATATTGCTCAAATTGATACAAGTAAAGTAGATGGTAACCAATATTGCTCAAATTTATACAAGTAAAGTAGATGGTAACCAATATTGCTCAAATTGATACAAGTAAAGTAGATGGTAACCAATATTGCTCAAATTGATACAAGTAAAGTAGATGGTAACCAATATTTCTCAAATTGATACAAGTAAAGTAGATGGTAACCAATATTTCTCAAATTGATACAAGTAAAGTAGATGGTAACCAATATTTCTCAAATTGATACAAGTAAAGTAGATGGTAACCAATATTTCTCAAATTGATACAAGTAAAGTAGATGGTAACCAATATTTCTCAAATTGATACAAGTAAAGTAGATGGTAACCAATATTTCTCAAATTTTCTTCTCACATCAGCATACCTGAAGATGTCTGAGAAGTGAATATTTTCATGTGAAGGCTTCTACTACCTAAAATAAAAGGGAGTACCTTCCCTTGTTCATTATATGATGGGTGGTACATTCTAATCACATGCACGGCCCACTCACACGTTTTAATCACATGCACGGCCCACTCACACGTTTTAATCACATGCACGGCCCACTCACACATTTTAATCACATGCACGGCCCACTCCCGTTTTAATTACCCTTTTCCCCCTCCCTATACAATTACTTGAAATATAATGGTTTTGAATATAAAAAAGACCTTCAAAAAGAAATGAAATACTTTTGTTTTATGAAAATGTCTCTTACAGCAAAGATATAGCTATGTCTCTTACAGCAAAGATATAGCTATGTCTCTTACAGCAAAGATATAGCTATGTCTCTTACAGCAAAGATATAGCTATGTCTCTTACAGCAAAGATATAGCTATGGTCATGATAACATCTCTAAGTTTCTTTAACTTGCTATATAACAACTTACTGGCTGAAAGTGCAATAATGGCGGTCCTTACAAACATCACCCTGCATGCAGTCACAGTTTTCTATCTACAATCATAGTTACCTACTTACAATCACAGTGATGCAATCATAGGTCTGTGTGAACAAATTATAACTTCCTGCCTATACCATGAATATCTAGGAAAACTAGCAGGACTAACTACAGCATCATAGTAAAGGTCGGTAGTCAACAAATGTTGTATTTCTTTTGGGATTTTCCATCTTGAACCAATTCTTACATATGTATTTAGAAAACATGTACATCTCCAGGTTATTCTTGCACATTAGAAAAGACTCATGCAGCATCACGAATCTGGTCTTGTCTACTTTTTCTGTGTTTTTCATTGCCTAATGAATCAAAGTATATGGAAAGCGAGAAATGATCAGTCGCATTGGCCAAGATGAGTATCAAAATATGAGATCAGCACGAGAGACTATTAAAGAGGTGGTCTTGATAAATACAGCACATGAAAAACTGGTAATGATTGTTGACAACTGCCCCTTATTGTGACATATATAGTTAGTGTATCTCTTTATGTCTATGCCTGTAATCTTCTACTCACAATCGCAAGTCCTTAATGCAATCATCACTCTGTGTCTATAATCACAGTTGCCTGCCCACAATCATATCTCCCAAACTCAATCATTGCTCCCTGTCTACAGTCACTATTATGTAATCAATCAATAGAGTATCCTGTATCGGAACAACTTTCAACAATTTTTAGGCGCAAATAATCCATCCAATCACATCGGCAGTACAATGTACAATTATAACTCCATGCCTTGATACACAATTATCATAAAATCCTATCTACAATGATAACTCCCTGCACTGAACACAAGTAAAAATTAATTCAAGAAACGTATGCTCATCTTCTGCTCCACATCAACATGTTCCATAGCCTGAAATAAATGAAGAAACAAGACAATACCATAAAATTAATAATAAATGTTTAAATAGTAACAATAACTTATGTAACACTCATGAATGTTTAACATCAGTTAGTAACAAAAATGTATGTAAAACTAATACAGTGGAATCCCTGTATAGCAAATCCTTTCATGGCAAATTTCCCTCTTTAACAACAATTTTCAAAATCCCTAATTATATTTGTTCATTAGTTTATTTGTCTTTAGTGTAAAGGCCCTGTAACAAATTTCTGTTATTACATATCCTGGTACATATTTTGTGGGTCCAGATCAAATTATTATAACGCCCGTGTGTTGCTGGGGCCCGAAAGGGGAGCAAAGAATAGCAACACTGTTTACCTTCCACGCATGTCGTAAAAGGCGACTAAGGAGGTTATGGGATGGAGTTGGCTGTCACATCCCATATAGGGTCAGTGACCCAAAGCCATGCTGAAGTCGGATGTGTCAGGCCGAAAGGCGCAGATATCGCAGCAATGCTGTAAACCATGACACAACGCATTCCGTTCTCCGGACTATATCCTGCTAATCTGCAGGAGTTTGAGAATGAACGAAGAAGAAGAAGAAATTATTATAACAGGGTTTGACTAATAAATGTTTAACCTTAGCTAATAAGATTTTTTAATGTAAAAACTAATAACAGAAAATTTAAATTGAAATAATTACAAGAAGTTAAAAGTAATTAAAGAAAATTTAACCTGAAGTAGTTAATGTAATAAATCATAATATTTTGCACGTGGATTTATGTGATACATTGAAAGTAATATAAAACCCACACCCAGAATTGTAATACATATAATCTGGATCTTGAAATAACTGACTTTCAATTCATAAAATGAAAACATTTATTGTGACAAATTGACAACTCTAAAACTCTATCACAAGTTCAAATCTAAACAAACTTTACAAGATGGCATTGTCAATGCCCAAAACATTGTATCCACCCCCTGGTGTTATCACCCTGGTAATGAGAGATAAGTGAGTTCCAGATTTATGGTCAGAAAAATGTTAACAGTTGCCATGTTTTAAAAATATCAATGAGTTCACCTGCGAAAAATTATAATTGAACTACACTTTGTGTAATTCATGTATGTTATTGAAACTTATAGTTATACCGCCTTTGATGGTTGTTTTACGAGAGTTTATCTTCGCTATCCTCTCTTATGCCATCTGATACTCATTTAAATGCTTGGAATGGCAGCTTGTTTTCATTAATTCTAAGATACACGTCCTATATAAATACACCATTTTCTTGCTATTGTTGAAACATTGCTGCTCAATGTTTTCTTATTGGACCAGTTCTTTCTTCCCAGCCGATATTTAAAATTTCTTTCAGATATTTATTTTTTTACATGATTTAATTTCTTCTTCTGTCCTTTTATTTTCCATCCTTCGCAGTCAAATGTTAACACAGAGATTTACATTGAAGCTGAGCAGTAAGAAACTAGTTTAAATTTCAGGATGTACTTCATGTTTGAATATCACTCTAAGATTCATTGGACATATTGTAACTAATTGACATTTTCTACCAAGTTCTGTAAGCCTAACAGTTCAAATGTATGTACAAGAAACTTTTTTGCAGTTCATTCTCAAACATTCCCCTGATTTTTCTTATAGCAAGGCAATGGTCCTACTAGATTTTCCTATATTCCATATTTTTTATGGAAACTCAGTTGGAACACTTTTCTGTTTTGAGCACACATTTATCAACTTGGTTTGTTTTTTTAATTATTGCATTCTCAAATTTACACTGGATGTCTCTTGTAACAGCAGGACAATGGCGGCCCTAAATTTCCAGCAGGATGTAGTCCATAGAACGGAAATGTGTTGTGTCACTATTTTATTTGCACCAATGTATGTAAATGAGTAACATACACAAAATGGCAATGATGCTGCTATATTACCTTGATGAATTCTTCACAGGAAATACAGGAATCTTTATCTAGGTCAACCTCATGGATCGTCCTGTCAGCAATGCTAGCCAGCTGGAAAATAATACAATAACATCCATCAAATTTTGCAGTATAACAATGTGTTCATCAAACAAGATAACTGGCTACCCTTCTTGATTAGAAACTGGCCTCACAGCACGTGGGGCATTCCCATAAGTGCTCTGCCCTCTGTTCCAGCAGCCATTTGACTCGATAGTGTTTCTCGAGTCTAATGCTGCCAAAACAGACGTCGACATCAGGGCACAAATCTGGCCCTTGCGACAGGTTTCTTTGTTGTTCCACCCACCCACGCCGTGCTCGTAACTAGTTCAAGTACAACATCGGCCTGTCGGAACAACATGGTAACTGTTATCGAAGGTTACGACTACGGGATTGTATAGATGACATGCCATGAAGCTTCTATAAGAAGATAACCTCAATATAAAGGCATGTCATCTGCTAAGGTTTTCTGTTGCATGGTTGGTTTGTCTAGTGAGCCATTGGTGAGACCCACAGATGCAACCGCAAACTGGCTACCCTTATATAATCCAAATGTTCATCAAACAAGATTAATGGTTACCTTTGTATAATCCATGTATTTATCAAACAAGATAACTGGCTACCCTGTATAATCCACATGTTCCCATGCCGGAAGAGGAGAAAAAAATAGTTAAACTGACACCTGCCTGCATGTCAGTTTTTCCTGCCTCCATAGAAGGCAACTAAGGAGGTTGACCCACTTGATTATCTTTGCTGTGGTGAAGCATGCTAAAGACACAGGTCTGGACTGCTGGGAGAGAAAACTTCCAAATCTAAAGGAATATCAGAGCAAGATTATTTTGGAGTAAAACTTCACAGCATAGGGAACATGCATGACAAAACAGAGAGAAGAGTGCATACCTGCTCATCAGAAATGTTATCTCCAACCATCATATGAAGGACATTCAGCAACTCATCCCTGGATATCATATTATCATCATCCAGGTCATACATCCGGAAGGCAACTTGTAAATATAGAACATTTCAATGTTCATACATTCTTAATACAACTTATAAAAATAGAACATTTAAATATTCATACATTCCTAACTCGACGAAGATGGATGAATCACGAAATTGGCACAAATAAAACGGCGACACAACGAATTTCATTCTCTGGACTACATCCTGCAGGAATGTATCTAGAAATCTAGAATTGATCATGGTCCTGCTACAAGAGAGATCCAGTAGGAGTTTGAGAATGAACTCTGAAGAAGAAGAATACATTCTTAATACAACTTGAAAAATATAACATATCAATGTTAGGTCATACATTATGAATTTATTTTTTTTGGTGGTGTATCCTATTGGTGATCTTTATGGTCCATGGTATTCTAAGGACTTTTCTGTAACATTTTGCTTCAAATGCTGCTATTTTATTTTTCACTTTGTTGGTGATTGTCCAGGATTCATGCCCATATATTGCCACTGGTGATATGCAAGCTCTGAGGAATGTTAGTTTTGTTGTTTTGCAGCAGCTTAGCCATATGTTTTTCATTTTTATCAGCTTCTTTGTCGCGACAGCCAACCTCCTTCTGATGTCTTCATAGCAATCACTGTTACTGTTGATAAGAGAACCAAAGTATTCAAAACTGTTGGCTCTTTCTAATTCGCTGTTGTTGATTACTGATTGAGAACTTGCTAGTGATTTTTGCCATAATCTTGGTATTGTTTCCATTTAGAAATAGGTTTTGTTTTTCACTATGTTCTCCATGGAATTTATAAAGTGTTCGAGACCTGCTTGACTGTGTGTGCCAATAATGTTGTATCATCAGCATATCTTAGTTCTGGTATCTTGTGACCTCCGATGTTGAGGGGTCAAAATTATTTCTCTGTTGATCATTTCTCTTACATTACTCATTATGTTCTCTGCATAAATATTGAAGAGATATGGTGATAGGACACATCCTTGTCCGACTCCTTTTGTTATGCTGAACTAACCAGATGTTTCACTATCTACTCTCATGGCTGCTTGCTGAGTGATTTTATAGGCAATACAAATATGTCCAGTAGTGTATCACTGCTTTCTGAACAATCTAGATGCACAATTGCTGTGGGATTTCAACCCTGTACCTTGGCCATTACAGGCCCTCTGTACGCCACCACCATGAACCGGACACATTATGAATACAACTTGTAAAAAATAGAGCATTCCTATGTTAGATCATACATCCTGAATGCAGCTTGTAAAAATAGAATTCGTCAATGTTAGGTCTTATATTCAGAATACAACTTGTAAAAGAACTATTCAATGTTTATAAATATATGTCATAAATTAGTACAGAATTAAGTATAAATGTCTACTACCATCATTAGCTTGGTCGGTTCGTAGACGTGTCACAGTTGATGTTCTTTGTGTCTGGCCACTAGCGAAAAAAATAGCGACACAACACATTTCCATTCTCTGGAACATTGTTCTGCCATTCTCTGGAACATTGTTCTGCCATTCTCTGAAACATTGTTCTGTCATTCTCTGGAACATTGTTCTGCCATTCTCTGGAACATTGTTCTGCCATTCTCTGGAACATTGTTCTGCCATTCTCTGGAACATTGTTCTGCCATTCTCTGGAACATTGTTCTGCCATTCTCTGGAACATTGTTCTGCCATTCTCTGGAACATTGTTCTGCCATTCTCTGGAACATTGTTCTGCCATTCTCTGGAACATTGTTCTGCCATTCTCTGGAACATTGTTCTGCCATGAGAGTGAACTGAAGGGAGTTTGAGTATGAACATGAACAACAATTGACTGGTGCTGTACGAAACTCAACTGTCTTCTGTTCTCATCAGGCTAGATAACCGTGTGTCAACCGGAGCTGTTCTCATCAGGCTAGATAACTGTGTGTCAACCGGAGCTGTTCTCATCATGCTAGATAACCGTGTGGCAACCAGAGCTGTTCTCATCAGGCTAGATAACTGTGTGTCAACCAGAGCTGTTCTCATCAGGCTAGATAACCGTGTGTCAACCAGAGCTGTTCTCATCAGGCTAGATAACTGTGTGTCAACCGGAGCTGTTCTCATCAGGCTAGATAACCATGTGTCAACCAGAGCTGTTCTCATCAGGCTAGATAACTGTGTGTCAACCAGAGCTGTTCTCATCAGGCTAGATAACCGTGTGTCAACCAGAGCTGTTCTCATCAGGCTAGATAACTGTGTGTCAACCGGAGCTGTTCTCATCAGGCTAGATAACCATGTGTCAACCAGAGCTGTTCTCATCAGGCTAGATAACCGTGTGTCAACCAGAGCTGTTCTCATCAGGCTAGATAACCGTGTGGCAACCAGAGCTGTTCTCATCAGGCTAGATAACCGTGTGTCAACCAGAGCTGTTCTCATCATGCTAGATAACTGTGTGGCAACCGGAGCTGTTCTCATCAGGCTAGATAACCGTGTGTCAACCGGAGCTGTTCTCATCAGGCTAGATAACCGTGTGTCAACCAGAGCTGTTCTCATCATGCTAGATAACTGTGTGGCAACCGGAGCTGTTCTCATCAGGCTAGATAACCATGTGTCAACCGGAGCTGTTATCATGAGGTTAGATACACGTGTGTCAACTGGAGCTGTTCTCATCAGGTTAAATACCTGTGTGTTAACTGGAGCTGTTCTCATGAGGTTAAATAACCATGTGTCAACCGGAGCTGTTATCATGAGGTTAGATACATGTGTGTCAACTGGAGCTGTTCTCATCAGGTTAAATACCTGTGTGGCAACCAGAGCTGTTCTCATGAGGTTAGATAACCATGTGTCAACCGGAGCTGTTCTCATGAGGTTAGATACACGTGTGTCAACCGGAGCTGTTATCATGAGGTTAGATACACGTGTGTCAACTGGAGCTGTTATCATGAGGTTAGATACCTTGTGTCAACCGGAGCTGTTCTCATGAGGTTAGATACCTGTGTGTCAACCGGAGCTGTTCTCATGAGGTTAGATACCTATGTGTCAACCGGAGCTGTTCTCATGAGGTTAGATACCTATATGTCAACCGGAGCTGTTATCATGAGGTTAGATACACGTGTGTCAACTGGAGCTGTTATCATGAGGTTAGATACCTTGTGTCAACCGGAGCTGTTCTCATGAGGTTAGATACCTGTGTGTTAACCGGAGCTGTTCTCATGAGGTTAGATAACCATGTGTCAACCAGAGCTGTTCTCATCAGGTTAATTACCCATGTGGCAACCGAATATTTCTAATTCAGGGTGTATAAAATAGGGCTGCTGTCTTCTTTCCATGCATGTCGTAGGAGACTAAGGCAAGTTGGGGAATAGGCTGACAACATGTCACCTATGGAAAAACAATCACATCTTGTTTCAATTTCTAATTTGTGTCTTATATCAAAGAAAATCCCATAGATGACACAGAGATGCACGCCAGCGGACAATGCAACTTTGTCCTTTTGTGGCAGAGACTCCCTGGGTATGCTACATGTGCCATCACTGCAAATGGGTCAACAAATCTGATAGAAGAATGATGAGAAATTTAACACAGAAGTGGGTACTATGCTCCAGGTCAGGTAGCGTATGGTAATCCTGGGATACTGGCGCACCAAAATGTCTCCCTTCAGGGGCTAAACATGCATCCATAAACCTCTTTTCGGTTGTGTCCCCTCAGTTACAACTGAAAAACACCCTATGTTTTTGTCTGAAAGACTATGGTCTGTCAAAAGCTACCTGCTCACAGCTAAAGGGATTATTTCATCATCATCACACTCAGCAAGAACTCCAAGTGATGGTCCTGGTAAAAGGCTTCACTGAAACCTAGTTAAGCATGTAGGGATCAAAAATGGGACAACAAATATGGTCCAAAAGAAAAATGGAAATATATGTGTATTTTAATGGATCAGACATCACAAAGTCTCGTAAAATACACTTTTTATCAAGACGAAAGAAAAAATCAAAATTGCTTACATTTCAATTTTTCTTCTCTGTCATTGAGTTTATTCTTTTGCGCATCTTTTTTCACAGGCCTGAAGCGAGCAAGCACCCTCATGAATTGACGGAAGTTGACTGTGTCAGATCCACTGATAAAAAAAAAAAAACTTTCTTTAACGAAACATAGAACGAGTAGGAGACAAACTATGTATTATATGATTAATAAATATAAGCAAGAAAATGGGTGAGATAGCAGTTTTTTAATTGAAAAAATCCAGGAATGTTTCAGGCAAAAGGTCTTTATCAAGACGAGGAGAATTTATGCTTGTTTTATTCATCACAATTTTTATAAAGGCAGTTTGATTGAAACACTGAAATTATGTATTTGTTCAATATAAGACTTATATTCTTATAAAATTCAATATAAAAATATAATGCATTTATTTATTGTTTTCCTTATATTTATTGAAACTAAATTGCCAGTGTGTTTCTTGAACCCGGAAGGGGAGTAAAGGATAACACCACTGTTTACCATCCATGCAAGTTATAGAGGTGACTAAGGAGGTTTTGGGGTAGAATTGGCTGTCCCACCCACATAATGTCAAAGCAACTGAGAATTTATGCTGAAGCTGGATGTTTCAGGCCAAAAGGTGCAGATATTGCAGCCTAGCAGTCAATCATATATAAGGCATTTCTCTACGGAACCTAGCCTAGCTGTACATCACAATACAAGGCTCTCACAATAATATTCTCTACAGAAAAGCTCCGTAACTGTTGATATTAAGGGCTGGATAAAGTGTGAATTTTAAAAACTCATCAGGATGGCACAGGATAGAGATGGTGGAGATCTTTCTGTATCAAATGTCTCAATGTGACACCCCTATGGCCCTTGGGTTATGGGTCTTATTTTTATTATATAGTTCGCTCATCCCTTGTGGTTTTCAAAATAAATTGCTCCCATAGTCCACTCAGCCACCAGGAATTTGGTACAATGGAAATCTGTTATAACAACTTGGTCTGGACCTACAAATTATGTAATAACAGAAATCACTATATAAAGTACAAACAATATGTAATAAATATAACTGGCGATTTTGAAAAGTGTTGTTACAAAGGACAATTTGTTATAACAGAATGCGTTATAGAGAGATTCAACTGTACCAGGACTCATGTTCTGGGACATCGACTGTATGCTCATGTTCTTGAGCAAGTGTTGCGGCTGAGACTAGTTCGGTGGTTCCTAATCAGTTAGTTAGTCATTGGATCATCATTACTGCAAACTGGACACGTCCATAGTTGCTCTGATCTAACCTTGAGTGTATCCACCATTATACTTCTGCTGACAGTCCGGTCCTCTGCTGGTTGACCATCTTTCTTCTGCACCTTCAAAAAGTTCACTTCTAGCAACACTGCATTTCAAACCTTGTTCTTTAATCCCGGCCATTGAAAAGAAATTATCATCCACACTAGTCTCAGTCTCATGTGCTATATCTCTAATGGAGTTCAAAAAGTAAGCTCGATCCATTGTCCCATCGCCCTGTGCCACAATCATGCATGATGTCAATTGATCTGCTCCTTCATTACCTCAAACATCCACATGTCCTGGCACAAAAATAAATTAAGTAATTTCAACCTCGCCTTTCTCAAGCCTCAATCCACTGTTCATGAATGAGACCAACTTGTACCTTCCTAATCATAGTCACTCAAGATGTTGACTTGTGTTGCCTTCTGTGTGCCTATCCACTCAAATGTCCTGGTCACCGCCATAATCATGGTAATTCTACTCGTAGTCACAGCAAAGGCCCCACTCTACTCCCTGATCATTTTACCTGCGCACTGAGCTATGAAGGCCCAAGCACTGTGAACATGTCTACTCACAGATCCATCAGTGTATATAATCACATCCCCCTCTTTGGCATAAGTTTCCTAATCAACCACTGGCAAAGCAGCTGAGCACTTATTAAAATAAACTGTTTGCTATGTCGCTGGCTTGTAACTCGCAGATCTTTATCTTGTATGAATACACATTCTTTAACTAGACTATGTTGTTTGACATCATCATGAGATTTAACAGTACAGCTACTGATGGCCTTGTAACTAACAATACATTTACCTTTCCAGAAAAAATGCTTGAACGATCCTATCTCCCAAGGGATTTATAGCAAGTTCAGGAATCCAAAGAAATTCAGCTCTCCTGTCACCACACATAAAAATGTAAGTTAGTTATGGTATAATTATGTTTCATAGATTAGAAACAATGGCATGGACACAATTATACAGTTATATGGTTATTGTAAACATCTAGTAGAGACATGAATGTAGATGTTGGATGTAGTCCTGAGATGTTGGATGTAGTCCTGAGATGTTGGATGTAGTCCTGAGATGTTGGATGTAGTCCTGAGATGTTGGATGTAGTCCTGAGATGCTGGATGTAGTCCTGAGATGCTGGATGTAGTCCTGAGATGTTGGATTTAGTCCTGAGATGTTGGATGTAATCCTGAGATGTTAGATGTAGTCCTGAGATGTTGGATGTAGTCCTGAGATGCTGGATGTAGTCCTGAGATGTTGGATTTAGTCCTGAGATGTTGGATGTAATCCTGAGATGTTAGATGTAGTCCTGAGATGTTGGATGTAGTCCTGAGATGTTAGATTTAGTCCTGAGATGTTGGATGTAATCCTGAGATGTTAGATGTAGTCCTGAGATGTTAGATGTAGTCCTGAGATGCTGGATGTAGTCCTGAGATGTTGGATGTAGTCATATAACAATCCCTCCATGTTTATAACAATCCCTCTATGCTTATAACAATCCTTCTATGTTTATAATATTCTCTCTTTGTTTATAACTATTCCTCTATGTTTATAACAAAGCCTTCTATGTTTATAACAATTCCTCTGTTTATAAAAATGTTCCTATTGAACAACACTTGTGAATATCCCCAATTATCTGTATTGTTCATACTGTACATGGCGAACTTGTGTTATGACAGAAATATATTATGGACTAAGTTTTTAAAATAGGATTTGATTGTAATAATTTACCTTAAAAATCCTTGATCACTTTTGTCGAGACTTGTAAATCTGCTGTACAAGCGGATGATCTGGTTGCTTGAAACTAGTGATAAAACAGGTATCAAGATGGAGATTATCAACAGTATTGCAGCAGATGCAAGCTACTCATTCTCTTGCATAAATATTCACATTTTATTGTCATGTGAAATTTCAGTTGGATATTCTCTCAAGAATTACAAGATAAAATTCAATCTTGAACTGCAAGGCGAACAAACAATTTCAGGTAGAAACAAACACCATCAACTACTAGTAACATCTGTTCTGTCACATCTACGTCTATGCAGATGTTTCATAAGTGTTATTAGCCCTTAAACAGCAGATGGGCTTTTCATGAGCCCAATTGACATCTTAGAAAAGTGGTGGAGCAATTAGTGAGCTCCTTTGATTAGGTCCATATAAATGTATATAGCTGCAGCAGGTCAACATGCCCAGAAACGCAGTGTACAGAGAATCCATAAGGAAGACCATGTTCTGGAAAGAATACGTCACATGAGAGAAACATAAGAATGTGGGCTGTCCAAATCTTCCTTACAATGAGATACGGAGATCTACAATTGAAAGTACTGGAATGTATCGCATAAGAAGCCTGCAAGAGCATCAGATCTCACATTGTGCTGAAGAGAACAGTACAACAGAGTGACATGATCAACATGTCTCTGGACCTGCAACCGTCCTACCTTCCTCTTTAGGGATGAAACTATTTCTTTCTGGGCAGCCAAGTGATATACGTGGTTCAATTATAATAAACTGTGTGCAGATCACCCATCCATTATCAAAAGATGTGCTTGACCAGTGCATTGCAGTAGTGAGCAGCTGTGACTAGCGTAGTTTTCAGTTTTACACTCGCAGTTAATTTTTACACACTCGGCCTTGTCTTGTTAACGATTATGGTGTATGTTATAATAATTAAATAATTGTATCGTTATACTCCACTCCAGGAATTCGTTTGTCGGGGAATTACTCACTGCAACCATACGATGATTACACTACTCACACAGACTACAATGTGGGTGAATGATGCTTCTTTCTACCTGATAACCAATGTCAGAAGTGAAGGACGCCTGGCGCGTCTTCTAGGACTTACCTGTGACTGTCTCATACACTTGTTATTACTCACCGTAACATTCAGACACAATCAATGTATTGAGCGGAAGATGCCATACTTACAGCCTGTTTCTCTCTGTATCTCTCTTATTTCTTCTTCTTGTAACACTGAAGAACTTGCTCCCATGTTGAATGTTTCTTGTATAACTAGAACGAAATAGGGTCAAAGTTCACCAACCTTGACCCAAGAACTCGAACTGTGTACCATCATGTGTGTATTGCATGTGTTGTCATGATGACTTTCTTCTGCTTGATGCGTTCTTTGCTGTGATCAATTGTCAATATATAGCCCATTGTCGATTGATCACGGCTGAACCGAGACCGTCGGAAGCGTTGTAGGTCATTGATTGTTGAACATTATCTCGATTCAGTTAATGCTGTTTTTATTGATCTAGTGTCATAGCTAACAGGTCCTAGCCTCATCAGTCACAGCTTGTTTCTGAACTGGTGGATTCTTCTTGGTAGTTCAAGACACGTCCTTTTCATCCGCTGAGAGTGTAGGAGACATGTTTGCTAAAACATAAACATGAACTAGTCTCCGATTTGTGCGAAATAGATTTTTTGGCCATGGCAATTTTTTTTTAAATTTATTTATTTTTTGGCATGCGACTCCCAAGTATGTAAATAGCGACCAATTAAAAGTCAAACAATAATCAAAAACGTAACAAATTGGGCGTCAAAGAAGCTGATACAAATGAAAAACATATGTTTGCTCGTTTTCTAGCTTCTCTACTCGCATATCGGCTTATATACTTATACATAGGCCAACATCGCTCAGAGCATTACATGGATTTACTGTCCAGGGGGAACGAAAGAGCATATGTGTTGGATGGTAAAGCATTTGTGAACGGCACCGAGATGAGAAGAGACAGGATTGAATTGATTAGAGAAATCATGGATACCCTACGAGAAGACAGGAGGAGATTGAACGAGACAATGCACATATTCAGAGAATGTTAGAAATGTGAGTGACTAGACGATGGGAGAAAGTGCTCCCTCTCCGGAAAGATTAGAGGAACGGTGATCAGCAACTGACTGGGACACTGAGCTTATAAACATTTAGATGGCTGACGGAACGGCAAGCAGGGCGTATGCCTATATGGGAATGTCCCCAGTGCTGTGACACTTGTTCCTAATCAAGAATCAACATATGCCTACGTGTAATGTCTCATGTTGAGTAAAATTTAAAAATACATTCTTTGGTAAAATATTTCAATAGGTCCATATGTGCGCTCGTATTCTTGTAGTTGCATAGGCATAGAAACGTCATCAATCAATCAAGTGCCGTGGCGTAGGCGATCATGCTTCTCCACAACTCTCCGTTTCCTGTGTATTCAATAAGTTAAGTTGGTGACATATTTTTGTACCACAATGACAACCCATGCAGGAATGTCTCTCTTTGTCTTCCTCTGTCTCTTTTCCCTTTGATCTTTCCGGTGGTTACTAAGTGTTCAGGTTTTATTTTTCTCATCACATGCCCTACAAATCTTGGTTGTCTGTTTTTAATTTTGCTATAATTTATCGTTTTACTCCAGCATCTTAGTGAACTTGTACATTAGGCCCTATACGGTCTTTTGGCTGTCTATCGAATTTTCATAATTCTTCTTAAAAACCACATCTCAGTTGCCTCTTATCTTGGACACTTTTGTTTACTGTCCGTGATACGCGTTCATAAAGAAGGACTGGCTCAATATAATAGCACTTAAACTCGTGTATGTATTGATATTACACATCATCAGTTATATTTTTTGAGAAAAAACGCCATTCATCCATTTTTATGCTTGATTCATCAAAAGACATTTGATGACTTTTTGTGAAACATTCGTTGGATTGGGGATATATGTCCGAGTACCTATCTTCTGGCTAAATTATTAGTGTTAAAAATGATATTCTGATTTCCTAAGGGGGAGGGGGATTTTGAGCACCCCTCCCCCTATTTATAGGCTAGGTAGCTTGTAATCGCTAAAGTGAACATTGCCCTAAGAGATAGTGGTTGCCGTCGAAATAAAATTGCCATAGCTATTTTGAAACTCCATCAGCTTGTAACTGAAACTACATTAGCTTGTATCGATGCGCTCAACATTCAAATAAATGACTATTGTCTTCTTTGTTCCAAAAATAATTATTCCTAACTAATAATAATTAATTTTCCCCGTATGTTGACGGACCTGAAAGGGAATACCAGAATAGCTACGCTATTATTTGTTGTGCGATGTTTTGTTATTATCTATTATAAGGTTTGCTGGACTACGCCATATCAATCTGTAATAGTTTCTTCCTCTTCTGCGTTCACTCTCAAACTCCTGGAAATGTAGTCCAGAAAATAGAATGTGTTTTGTCATAGTTTACAGGTATATCTGCGCCGTTCAGCCTAACACATCCGACTTCAGAATGGCTCTTATAGTTCAATTGGCCCTGTATATGATGGGGCAGCCAACTTCACCCCTTTGGTTTCCTCTTGCGACATACATGGACGGTTGATAGCGTGCTATACTTTGCTCTCGTCTTCAAGAGAGCGAACGCAGAGATAATGATTTGCTTCGTAGAATATTACGTTTTATGTTTTATACATATTCAAGGGAGCCCACTCTTAACTCTAACAGTTATTTCAATTTCATTGAAGGTTATAATAATTTCACTTATAATGTAAGTATTGTAATTGGGGCCTACGTGTTTCTCTCTCTCCTGCAAGTTGTTATTGCACACACAACACATTATCATCTAGATATGAACATCTGAAATGGATATGTTATATTGATAATATTGTCGGCCAATTTATTTTAAAAAAATACTAATGATGTTACTTACTTACTATTACTATTAAATTTATTTACTATTAAAATTAAGAATAGTTACAATTACATTCCAATCATACAATGAGATACAAGCCCAAGCCCTTCCTTTCCTATCATCCTTTGATTGTAGCCATTTAATTAGGAGTATTTGGACAAAATCTTTTTAATAGTACAACATAATTACAAATAATATAAACATGCCCACTTGTGGGGAATGTGAGAGGAAAGTGTTAAACTGTGAAAGTCAACCAGCCAGGTGCCTGCATTATGCAAAATATTTGTTAATTGTATCCTGGAGAAGACGTGCCCTTGGTCGGATATGTTTGAAAATGAAAGCCTGTGGTAAACAATATGAAACTTATTTACAGCATTTTGTAATACATATCCTGGAGGAAAGTCTGCTGCAGACTTCTACAAAAGGGGATGATTTCTTTGCATAATTCTTGGATATTTCCAATTCGCATAATTCCAGGCACAGTTTTTGATCGGATCTTCATATTTGACTATCCGGTTGAATCCTAGTTTAAGTCACCGTTGTGCTATAAATAGCACACTTGTCACGGATTTCCGTGTAACACCAATGAAATTATCGAAAGTAATGGATGCCGTGACATCACATCTCCCGACACAAATGACATCAAACACACTTATAATTACAATTTTGATAACTACTTTATTATTTCATTTATAACTGATCCTAACCCTTACCCCCATCCCTAATGTAAATACTAATATGAAATGAATATGCCTTTTCAATTAATATACCTTAATTTTAAATACAAATTCTACGAATCATGCTGCAAAGGTTAGGTAATACCTTGAAAGTAGAACAAAGGTCACAGTGGAGAATCAAACTAGGATTCAGCCGACTATCCTTTAGCACTCTCCACAAATAGGCATCAGATGATGTAAGATTGGGGAAATTGGAAGTCAATACAATGTGAAATGATTAGTCATAGAAAATTTTCTGTGAATTGTTCTGTCAACTTTTTCAAACTCAGTCCTCTTTCATAACCACAGTCATATGAGCCAAAATAATACTAAACTATGAATGCCTTTTTTTTTCTTCCATCAAGAGAACCATTCCCAGCAGGTGACTGTACAACACAACTTCCTTCTTATAACTGAGAACATGCGATGCTGGAGTTCAACTCTGTCGACAAGCACACATGCATGAGTTTCGGTTGTGCATATTCTGTTGCATACTGTTCTTAAATGTAGTCATGTATGTGCATGTATGTATATGTATTCGCACTGGCTACGCATATAAGTGGTGCTGGGTTCATTCCCCAGTTGAGACGGAAATGCTTTTCAGATCAGAACGGTTCCCAGGTCGCCCCAGCCTTAAATGGATACCAGGAAGTAAAGACTGCGAGGGAGAGGAGATGGCTACCGCCCTAATTTTCAGAGCCATTGAAATGTGAGATCGCTAACATTTCACACCCCTACGGCATTAATAAATGCTATGGGTTACTTTACTTTTTTTATGTATACGTTGTCATGTATGTACATGTGCGGACGTATCTATGTATACATATTTGTTATATATATTTTTACAGCACTATTGTGATCCAGCATTCGCTATGGCAGCAGGATTGTCTTGCAGACTCTCCTTATCCAATGCCACCAGCTTGAATTTCCTCAAATCCTCTTCAAGTATTTGCTTTTGCAAAAGAACATTTGCTACTGAGAGAAATAATCAGATTACAGATGAAGATACTCCAGAGGAAAGTCGTATGCACAAAATTGCGTATTCAATTAACAACTTTGTACCAGAGTCAAAGAAATTTTATCAAGAACAAAAGCAGGTAATCACATCAAGTCCCATGATTGAAGCACAACATGGACATTATGAGACTATTTTCAGGTAATTATCCTTAACTTTTATTGTGATTTGATTGCTTACAGTACTCAATTGCAATATATTTTTCTGTTGTTTTATAATAATGTATGCTCATGTGTAAAAGGGGTCCGTCCACAAGGGGAGCAATGAATAGTAACATTGCCCTTTGCCATGCACCCATCTACAGAAGTTGGACAGGGAGGTTAGATACCTCAGCTCATTATCTACAGAAGTTGGACAGGGAGGTTAGATACCTCAGCTCATTATCTACAGAAGTTGGACAGGGAGGTTAGATACCTCAGCTCATTATCTACAGAAGTTGGACAGGGAGGTTAGATACCTCAGCTCATTATCTACAGAAGTTGGACAGGGAGGTTAGATACCTCAGCTCATTATCTACAGAAGTTGGACAGGGAGGTTAGATACCTCAGCTCATTATCTACAGAAGTTGGACAGGGAGGTTAGATACCTCAGCTCATTATCTACAGAAGTTGGACAGGGAGGTTAAATACCTCAGCTCATTATCTACAGAAGTTGGACAGGGAGGTTAGATACCTCAGCTCATTATCTACAGAAGTTGGACAGGGAGGTTAGATACCTCAGCTCATTATCTACAGAAGTTGGACAGGGAGGTTAGATACCTCAGCTCATTATCTACAGAAGTTGGACAGGGAGGTTAAATACCTCAGCTCATTATCTACAGAAGTTGGACAGGGAGGTTAGATACCTCAGCTCATTATCTACAGAAGTTGGACAGGGAGGTTAGATACCTCAGCTCATTATCTACAGAAGTTGGACAGGGAGGTTAGATACCTCAGCTCATTATCTACAGAAGTTGGACAGGGAGGTTAGATACCTCAGCTCATTATCTACAGAAGTTGGACAGGGAGGTTAGATACCTCAGCTCATTATCTACAGAAGTTGGACAGGGAGGTTAGATACCTCAGCTCATTATCTACAGAAGTTGGACAGGGAGGTTAGATACCTCAGCTCATTATCTACAGAAGTTGGACAGGGAGGTTAGATACCTCAGCTCATTATCTATAGAAGTTGGACAGGGAGGTTAGATACCTCAGCTCATTATCTACAGAAGTTGGACAGGGAGGTTAGATACCTCAGCTCATTATCTACACTTTGATGATACCTGCTAGATATCCTTGTATGTATTTCTAGGGGAATTCTTCTATCTGCAGTATGACATAAACTTGTAAGAAAAGTCATGTAGAAGACTGTCTCTCGTAAGAACAAGGTCTCATAATGGGTTCAAGAGACTGTCTCTCGTGAGAACAAGGTCTCATAATGGGTTCAAGAGACTGTCTCTCGTGAGAACAAGGTCTCATAGTGGGTTCAAGAGACTGTCTCTCGTGAGAACAAGGTCTCATAGTGGGTTCAAGAGACTGTCTCTCGTGAGAACAAGGTATCATAGTGGGTTCAAGAGACTGTCTCTCGTGAGAACAAGGTCTCATAATGGGTTCAAGAGACTGTCTCTCGTGAGAACAAGGTCTCATAATGGGTTCAAGAGACTGTCTCTCGTGAGAACAAGGTCTCATAATGGGTTCAAGAGACTGTCTCTCGTGAGAACAAGGTCGCATAATGGGTTCAAGAGACTGTCTCTCGTGAGAACAAGGTCTCATAATGGGTTCAAGAGACTGTCTCTCGTGAGAACAAGGTCTCATAATGGGTTCAAGAGACTGTCTCTCGTGAGAACAAGGTCTCATAATGGGTTCAAGAGACTGTCTGTCATGAGAACAATTCCTCCTAAGGGGTTGAAGACCAGCAGTAGCTAGTTGAACAGAGTGACCTATCACAAGATAATGGAAACTTTCTGGAGTAAATATTGCTTAAAAAATTACTCATCCAAAAAAAAATGATAGTTTTATTGCTACATCCTGAATAGGATAATGTAACTAAAATATGACACCAAGAGACAGATCTGTAGGTAAAGCTGTGGGGCAACCGTGAGGACCTCCTGCTGATGACTGAATTCATGGAGGCAGCCCACCTTCCTGTATAGACTTATGAGCATAGGAAACTGATCGCAGAAGAAGAATAGGATCATGTGAATAGCAACATTGTTTCTCTCCATGTTCCTGAATCACACAAAAATATGAAATAAATATTTCAGTTACACTTTCTTAGTTTTGTATTTGATTTCTTCTTCTTCAGCATTCATTCTCAAACTCCTGCTCGATATCTCTTATAGCAGGACCATGGTCCTATTAGATTTCCAGCAGTATGTAGTCCAGAGAACGGAAACATGGTGTGGCACTATTTTATTTGCAGCAATGACCCGACAAATCCGTCTTCGACAGGGTATTTGATTTGATCTCCATATGTTTCCCAAAGCAGCATATTTTCACCTTCGTATTCTTTTTCATCAATCATCTCTCAGTCAAATTGTGTCTCTGAACTCTGTGTTATAGCCTACTGTCTGTCTCAGGGTTTCATCAATCATCTCTCAGTCAAATTGTGTCTCTGAACTCTGTGTTATAGCCTATTGTCTGTCTCAGGGTTTCATCAATCATCTCTCAGTCAAATTGTGTCTCTGAACTCTGTGTTATAGCCTACTGTCTGTCTCAGGGTTTCATCAATCATCTCTCAGTCAAATTGTGTCTCTGAACTCTGTGTTATAGCCTACTGTCTGTCTCAGGGTTTCATCAATCATCTCTCAGTCAAATTGTGTCTCTGAACTCTGTGTTATAGCCTACTGTCTGTCTCAGGGTTTCATCAATCATCTCTCAGTCAAATTGTGTCTCTGAACTCTTGTGTTATAGTCTACTGTCTGTCTCAGGGTTTCATCAATCATCTCTCAGTCAAATTGTGTCTCTGAACTCTGTGTTATAGCCTACTGTCTGTCTCAGGGTTTCATCAATCATCTCTCAGTCAAATTGTGTCTCTGAACTCTGTGTTATAGTCTACTCTCTGTCTCAGGGTTTCATCAATCATCTCTCAGTCAAATTGTGTCTCTGAACTCTGTGTTATAGTCTACTGTCTGTCTCAGGGTTTCATCAATCATCTCTCAGTCAAATTGTGTCTCTGAACTCTGTGTTATAGTCTACTGTCTGTCTCAGGGTTTCATCAATCATCTCTCAGTCAAATTGTGTCTCTGAACTCTGTTATAGCCTACTGTCTGTCTCAGGGTTTCATCAATCATCTCTCAGTCAAATTGTGTCTCTGAACTCTGTGTTATAGTCTACTGTCTGTCTCAGGGTTTCATCAATCATCTCTCAGTCAAATTGTGTCTCTGAACTCTGTGTTATAGCCAGCCTACTGTCTGTCTCAGGGTTTCATCAATCATCTCTCAGTCAAATTGTGTCTCTGAACTATGTGTTATAGTCTACTGTCTGTCTCAGGGTTTCCACATTGCCACACAATGGTGGGCCATGTCTTTCTCATCTCTGCATACTGGGGATAGTCTTGTAAGATATATCCAATCATATTCTCCAAGCTACAACGGCAGATATCAGTTGTACCTATTCTGAATTTGGTGTAAGGCCTACAGGTGATGTCTTATTTTATTGTGTCCATGTTCTGAGTCACAGCAAGATAACCTAGTCTCTTCTGGATATTTTGTATTATCTTCGCATCTGTGCCTGTTTCTCCCATTCTGTTTATGTTGCTATTTGTCTGTATGAAAACCATGCAGACTGATAGACTATGACTAATATAAATTGAAAGCATCCAGGAGTAGAAGAAACCAGAAGACAGTAGACGGGATTCGAACCAAGTCCATTCAGCTGACACCCACTTGCCTTGCACCTCGGGTCAACACACCCTCCGAATTCGATCACAAGTTTTTTCAAGTTTACAAGTTCTTGAAGTTCTTGCTCACCAACAACCATAATATCAATGTTATCTACAAACTGCAAGTTGCAAAGAGGGCTGCTACCAATTGAAATTGTTATTTGATGGTTCTGTATTGTCTCATGCAAGCTGTCTTCCAAGATTATATTGAATAACACTGATGATAATACGCATCCTTGTCGAACTCCTGCAGTTGTTTTGAAAAAGGTTCCAATATCACTATTAATTAAAACAGCACTAGCTGCTACTTTATACAGTTCTTCAATGACACTATTATATTTCTGTCGAAATAAAAATTTATTATAATTTTCCATAAACCTTCTTGCCATACTCAATCGAATACCATAGTGACATCTATAAAGTTGTGCTAGATTTCATGCTGATGTTGTAGGTGCTTCTAAATGATTTTTTTGATGTTGAAATTTTGTTCTATAGAACTTCTGTTTTTATGAAAACCTGTATTAATATTAATATACAATAATTCCAATACAATAATTATCTAGCTACCTATCCCTCTGTATAAATATCAATGTTCTTTCTAAGAATAATGTAATTACTAAGACAAATAAAGATCAGACAACTAAAATATTTTGGACACATTACAAGGCATGACGCCTTATTGAAGACCTTACTTGAGGGTAAAGTCAAAGGGAAGAGAGCAGGAGGTAGACAGATACAAGTGGGAGAGTAACATCACAAGATGGACAGGTTACAGTCTAGCAGAGTGCACCACCAAAACAAGAGACGGGATGTTGGAGATCTGTTGCAGACAACCTTCATTGCGGAGATGACACTTGATGATGATGTTCTTTCAGCACCAAGTGCAGTGCATATGGCAGAAACCTGTTGGTGCTCTCGAGTTTGAGCGAGTTGATGTTCGTGCATGTTGTTGGGACCCATAGTCATACCCTCTTTGATAATTATTCTGCAAAGAGCAGTAACAACAAACACAGGTTCATCAGATAATTTCCAAATTTGCTCAGGAGTTAGGCAGGGATGTGTACTATCCCTCCTATTGTTTATAACATAGATCACATCTGCAAAGTAGCAAAGACAATGGAAGAAAAACAATCTGAAGGATAGCTTAAACGAATTGCTATTTGCAGACGACCAAACACTAGTAGCAACTTCTTCATTAGAAGAGCAACTGCAAAGACAAATAAACAGATTACATCAAACATGCCAAGCCTTTAACATGAAGAAGATAAATATAGAAAAGACAGAAGTAATGAAGATAGGAAGAACAGAAAGAAACACCAATATATGTATATATATTGGAAACAACAGACTTAAACAAGTGACAGAATTCACATACCATACCTAGGAAACAATACAACAACAGACGGCAAGAGTAGCAAAGAAATACACAATAGATGTAGTAAAACATACCAAGCCCTAGGATAAATGACACCCATCTTCAAAAACAAAAATATAGACTTAACATGGACAACGATAGCAGAAGACAAATGTAGACGTGACAGCTGAAATGGCATGTTTGCGCAGAATCCTAGGAATATCACAAAGACACAGAATTAGGATATTAGATAAATAAGAGGCACCACACACATCTTGGAACATATTAAGAGGCAACATATAAAATGGTTTGCACACATCAACAGACTACCATTAGACAGCGTTCCACAGCACGCTTTGCTACACAGATACAGTGAGGGCAGACCAAGAAGACAGCTATGAAAATGATGGACCACCAAAATAAGAGGCAAAAAATTCCCAATATACTCAGCAAACATGGAGACCATCTCCTGAAAACTCTTTTACCCCTGACGTTGAAAGGCAACAAAGTGTTTAGTGAATAGATGGTGTGATTTTATCATCTCTAGATGTTGTTTTACAATAACAATTAAGCTGATCATATCATTAAGTATGCTGGTTGGTCAAAGACAAATAACCAAAGATGATATTTTCAAATATGCCCCAATGTCATGGAAATGGGACATTGAGTTATCACGTTAACACATAAAACGTTAACAAACTTTTACCCTATGAATAATTATTTGATGATTTGCCACATTCTTTGATGAATTGTCATAGTATTGTATGATATTTGAAATATTGGCAGATTTGATAGCAAAGAAGCAATTGATAATTGGATTGTGACGTCTGATAAAGATAACAAAGGAGGAAACAGTACTGCAGATTTTCTGCTGAGTCAGAACAAGACTGGTCTGTTCCGTGGAAATTTGTCTCATGTAGTTCCAAAAGATGGAATCACAAAATACGCAGGATATGCCAATATAACGCAGAAAACACCTATGGTGAGTACACAATTGTGCTAGAATTTTTTTTAGAAAATTGATATGTAGCAACTGCAGCAAAACTGTAATCCAGCAGGTGAAACATGGAGCGGGGTAATGCAGTTTTTTAAAATTCACTGGTACCACACATAATAACACAGAAATCAAAGTTTCGACCAAAGGTCTTTATCTAGAACACATTCAAAACATAACTGCAACAAGTAAGAGTGGTGCTGTCCAAGTTCACATGGCAAGTGATCCAATTTTTCATTCTGAATTCTAGTCTTTTAACTCTTAAAATATACCTTATTCTCTTCTTCATTCTAAAACTCTCACTGGTAGCAGGACAATCGTCCTAGTAGATTTCCAACAGGATGTAGTCCAGAGAATGGAAATACGCTGCATAACTGTTTTATTTGTGCCAATGGCTCAACACATCCGTCTTTGCCAGGATATACCCTATCTGAGCAGGAGGTTTCTCCTTAAGACATTGAACATGTATACTGGTAAGAGTTGGAGTCACTGAAAAATAAAAGAAAGATCTCTAGTCATTACTCATATCTGAAGATAGCATAGTCATTACTCATGTCTGAAGATAACCTCCAGTCATTACTCATGTCTGATGATAACCTCCAGTCATTACTCATTTCTGATGATAACCTCCAGTCATTACTCATGTCTGATGATAACCTCTATCTATTATTCATGTCTGATGATAACCTCCAGTCATTACTCATGTCTGATGATAACCTCCAGTCATTACTCATGTCTGATGATAACCTCTAGTCATTGCTCATGTCTGATGATAACCTCTATCTATTATTCATGTCTGATGATAACCTCCAGTCATTACTCATGTCTGATGATAACCTCCAGTCATTACTCATGTCTGATGATAACCTCCAGTCATTACTCATGTCTGATGATAACCTCCAGTCATTACTCATGTCTGATGATAACCTCCAGTCATTACTCATGTCTGATGATAACCTCTATCTATTATTCATGTCTGATGATAACCTCCAGTCATTACTCATGTCTGATGATAACCTCCAGTCATTACTCATGTCTGATGATAACCTCCAGTCATTACTCATGTCTGATGATAACCTCCAGTCATTACTCATGTCTGATGATAACCTCTATCTATTATTCATGTCTGATGATAACCTCCAGTCATTACTCATGTCTGATGATAACCTCCAGTCATTACTCATGTCTGATGATAACCTCCAGTCATTACTCATGTCTGATGATAACCTCTATCTATTATTCATGTCTGATGATAACCTCCAGTCATTATTCATGTCTGATGATAACCTGCATGCGTTTCAAAGTAGAAGAGAAACCCCTACCCAATACATCATCTCCGAATACATAGTAGACTAGATTATTTTAGCCTTAGAACAGGCCACTGCAATATTCTGGGATATCTCTTTCTGAGTAAGGACCTGATAAACAAATGAATGCTGCTTCGGATCCTGAAACGAAATCCCTGAATGCATACTTCAGGATTGCCCAACATACACTGAACGCAGATGCTGTAACTAGAAGCATGCCGGTGACAGGATTGAAAATCTATCATATGACTACGTACCCAAAGGCAGAAGATGAAATGTAAGCCCACCACACATACCTACTACTTACCATATTCAGTAATGTTCAGATAATATTCAGGTTGTTGTTCAGATAAAGAATATTTATTATCAGAACATGCCAGTAAAATATTCATATTGAATTATTTGATTTATTTTTTATAGAAATCGTTTCGACGAGAAACACATTGGGACTGGTCCCTCTTTAACTGCCTATTAATGAAGGTACGAGGAGATGGAAGAACTTATACAATCGTTTTGGGCACACATTGTGATTTTGATGTCAGTGTGCTCAATCGGTGGACCTATTATCTGTACACACGAGGTGGACCTTATTGGCAAACGGCAAAGGTATTGTTGGTTTTAAAACTGACCTCTTAGGAATGACTTTTTAAAATATAACATACCACCTAATGATAAATTACTTTTAAAAATATGTTTAAATTATAACTTATTTAGTGATAACTTTTTTAAAGGTAACTTATCAAGTGGTACATGATACTGTATTACATGAGTTATCCATGAGACAAAGAGCAGGGTAGCCACAGGCGAGATCGGCATTTCAAAAGATGAGAAATATTCCATGCAATGGAGTAATATCAATGCATACGTGAAACTATAGTGCTAGCATGTTATAATGAGCCAATCCTTCTTTCTATATTGGAAGCATGGACTGTAAAAAAAAACAGCTCGAGATAAGCTAGAAGCAACTGAAATGTGGTTTTTTAGAAGAATGATGAAAACTCCAGACAGCCAAGAAAACTAATGTAGAAGTTCTCAGAGATGCTGGAGAAAAAAAAAATTACAGCAAAAATTGAAAGCAAACGTCATGATATTTTAGGGCATGTGATGAAAAAAGCAAAATTTGAAGATCAAGGGGAGGAGAGACAAAGAGAGAAATATTTGGTTAGGTTGTCATTGTGGCACAAAAAAGATGTCACCTATTGAACTTATGAACCTTTACAATGATATAGGCTGAAAAATTCTGCCACGGTCAAGGTATTTTGAGCAGCTGGAGGCTGAAAATTCCACCCGTTGTTATGCACCTCTTTCAACGAGAAGTTAAACAAATGTAAACTAATATTATACATCCGGGTAACACGGGAATCAGAAATAAACATATTTTACTTCCATTTCTGCTTGTAATCTAAGCATGGTGATGTCTGATACAATTATGTGAATTATGTTCTGCAATACTACGGAATTGTTCGGAATGACAGCCATTTTTAGGAATATTTTTATAATTTTGATGCCGAATTTCATGGTTTCACGGTGCAGATATTGTTTACCGGCCCCAGATAGCTGACGATGTGGGAGCAGCAGTTATTTGTCAAGCGTGTGCGTGAAGAAAAGCATCATGATTATAGTTGTATAGTGCCCGTTCAGGTTACAATCACTTCTGCCGTTGCAACTTTTCAAAAGTTGTAAGAACATTAGGCCTAGCAGATAAAGTAAATGAGATTGACGTGTTTCGTTCAGTTGGTAATGAAATGGCAGAAATAGCATAGAAATTTTCATTTAGCAACATTCCTGCAAGTACATAGAAGTTTACAGAAACATTAGGCCTAGCCAGCAATGTGAATTTGATCGATGCATTTGATGTGTTTTCACAGAAGATATTATATGAACATGTTAGTTATGTTATAAAATAACTTCAGATATATTATAGTCCTAGACATTTAGCAACATTTTATTCTTATTCTGGCTTGAATATATTGGACAAGAATAGACAAATCACCCTGGGGGGGGGGGGGGGGGGGGGGGCAGGGTTTAAACAATAGTATTTTTTTTCTTCACCAATTTATCTCAGATATCTCACATACACCAACAAAACTTTCATCATAACATTCAGTAACTATTCCTTTATTTCTACACACAAACATTATACAAAAAGCTTCAAAAACAAACAAGTGATTGCATTTTTCAAATATTCTCCATAAATAACACATAAAGGCAAAAAAGAGTGCAGTGGCAGGTGAAAATTACACAATGTAAGAAAGTTGTGGAGAAACATGATCTCCTACCATACCTGCCAACTTATTTTTCATAAATCCGTATTTTTAAGTATTTCAATAAAACATCCATAATTAGCACCCAAAAAAGGCACAAAATTTAATTTTTAAAATTTTTTTACATTTCATTTGTTTCTCTCCCCCCAAATATGAGCGTGTGAGATAAAATTTCAGCATTAGTAATAAATACTTGGAAATTTAGCACCAAATACTGTGTTTTTAAAAAAAATTAAAATTTTAAAGAATAAAGAAAAGTGGAGGGGTTTTTTGGGAGAGACGGTTTGGACCTGAAATCTGTATTAATACGGAAAATCGTTACAAGTTTGACACTTATGCTACGTTACTCTGTATGGTACTTGATTGGTTGACCTAGTGATAGCTAGTTTTTAAATTATAACTTATCACCGAACGAATGATGGCAACCAGGGACTGGATCTCTAGTTCAGGTTGTAGAGTATAGGGCCACTGCCTTCTTCCAGACATGCAGTTGGAGGTAACTAAGGAAATTTGGGAGGCTGGCTAACAACCTGTCACACCTAATACCTGTGAAAAAATAATTGTCACTGCATGTATTGTCTCATTTTCTAGCTTCAATCTTCTGTTAAATAGTTCCCCCAAGGATGAGAGATTCAGGCCAGCATACATTGCATTGTTCTCCTTCTGTTAAATAGTTCCCCCCAAAGATGAGAGATTCAGGCCAGCATACATTGCATTGTTCTCCTGTGACAGCTTCCTAGGTGGCAGAAAGTGAAAACAGCAAGAAGCAGAAGAAGAGAAGAAGAAGATGGATTAAAGGAGTTACCAACATTCTAAAATGTCACAGTATTACTGCATATCAAGTGATCAAATGTGTCTTTGCCCGAAAAACCTGTTAGTTAGTTAGTCGTCGGATCATCATCACTGCAAACTGGACACATCCATAGTTGCTCCGATCTCTCCTTGAGTGTATCCGCCATCACACTTCTGCTGACAGTACCGGTCCTATGCTGGTTGACCATCATTCTTCTGCGCCCTCCAAAATGTTCACCTCTAGCAACACCGCATCTCAATCCCTGATCTTTAATCCTAGCCATTGAAAAGGAATCATCATCCACATTCGTCTCACTCTCGCGTGTTATATATCTTAAGGAGTTCAAAACGTCAGCGCGATCCATTGCCCCATCGCCCTTTGCCACACTCGCACACGGTGCCAGTTGATCCGCTCTTTCATTGCCTCGAACGCCCACATGTCCCGGCACGAAAATAAATGTAACCGCCTTCAAGCTCGCATTTCTCAAGGCCTCAATCCACTGTTCGCGAACGAGACCCACTTGTACCTTCTTAATCATACTCATAGAGTCACTCAAGATGCAGACCTGCGTTACTTTCTGTGTGCGTAGCCACTCAAATGCCTTGGTCACCGCCATAGTCTCCATGGTCATACTACTCGTAGTGACCGCAAAGGCACCACTTTCCTCCTTGATCGTTTTACCTGCGCACTGAGCTGTAAAGGCCCAAGCACTGCGAACATGCCTAATTACAGATCCATCAGTGTATATAATCACATCCCCCTCTTTGGTATTCTCACTGATTAAAGCCTGCACTTCTTTCTCCACAGCTGTGGGACACCATTCTCTGCATTCCCTGCTAAGTGATATTACTACTCTCAAACAAGTTTCGAAATCTGTGGGTAGACCTATCCATTCCGCACCAACTGCCACATCCTGTAATCGGCACACGCTTTGTATTACATCTTCAGCACGTCCCATCCACGACCTTCCTCTCTTGAGTCTGCTGCCTTTAACTTTCTGTATTTCGGAATGCAACGGGTGTTCCTTATCTGCATGTATTTGAAGGTACGCCCGTGCACGGCAATACTGTAATCTATGCTCAGCTGTTGGGCAGTCAAGTAGGTATCGCATAGCTCTTGTCGATGTGTCTCTTGTGCATCCCAGAATGATCCGCATTGCTGCATTCTGGACTCTATCCAGTCTTTCGATCTGAGTTTGGCTAAGAGTCAGAATTGCCAGTGCATATTCCACCACAGCCACTACCAAACCCTGGTACAAAAGAAATAACAATCTTTGCTCACATTGCGCAGCAGCCATAACCTTCATTGCTGCTAAGCCTTTGCCTGCCCTTATGATAATGTGGTCAACATGTTCCCTGAAACTCAGGCTTCTGTCAAAAAACACACCCAGATATCTCATTGTGCTAGTTCTTTCTAAACTTTTCCCGGACAACGAAACTTGTGGCATGGGTGTCTTTACCATGTGATTGTTCAAGGAAAACCACGTCACGAATGCCTTAGACGGATTAACCACTGCTCCCGTATCTCGACACCAATTTGTCAGTCTGTCCAGCTCCTTCTGTAGTTCCACGACGCACTCTTCTCGATTTCTGCCCTGTCTATACACCAGGATATCATCGGCATATGACATCGTTCTGCCAACACCTGTGATTTGATTGCCAGCGATATGTACTGTGTATACATTGAAAAGTACAGGAGATAGAGGCGATCCCTGTGGCAGGCCAGGGCTAATAACCGTTGGTGTAGATATCCAGTTACCACACTTAAGAACTACAACCCTGTGCATCAGGGCGGCGCCAACCCAACGCACGACAAAAGGATTAACTGCATCAACCTGATCGTCAATCAGGAAAAACTTGATCGTCAATCAATCCTGTGACACCTTACAGAAAAAACAAAGAAAAAGATAATAAGCAGATAGAATCCACAATACATTAATGATACAATACAATAGGAAAACGATTACAGACACGTGTGAGAACTTGAGAATGGAAAAACATATGATATCACAGTTGAAGAAATCAGGAAGCCACTGATAAAAAAAAGTATAAAAAACACAGCACCAGGACCAGATGGCATTAGATACGATGACATTAGTTGGAGAATGAATGAGGAGTTGGGAGAGTTGGCGGACATGTTCAATAATAGCCTTCTAAACGGCACAGTAAAAGAAGACTGGTTGCACAGCTATTTCGTTCCACTACCCAAACCTGGGAAGGACCACACCAGGATACATGGCTACAGAATAATAACAATGCAGAATACAATCGGCAAGCTTTTGGAAAAAAGTATGTCACCATCATGAAACCACACAGACAATAGCATACAATACAGTTTCAACCTTAAGGTCTTTCTCAAGAAAATATACAAGACAGACAGTGAACAGACAGTAAAAATAAAGGCACTATTATAAAATTATTAGAGCATACATGTAACAGAGACAAGCAAGACATCTGACAGCATTAAATATTTCTGCTGATCACAACACAATTCATTCTGCATTTTATATTATTTATCAATAAATATGGAAATGTATTTTCAGATCCCATTTTCCAAGTTTTATGTGAGCTATAAGGGCCGTATTCAGGACAGACAACATTATCTCCCCTTGAATATTATCAACAGTTTTGGAATAACTGTGGCAGATTCTGGAGATGGACCTTTTTGTTTAGAAATTGACAGCATAGCAGTAATGAATGATATTAATATGAGTGGAAAACATGCTTATGAATTGTACAGTGACAGGAACTTAGAAGCGCAATAGTAACTTCCTTGGAATGATGCAGTTGCATTGGGCTGACTTGGCTTGCTATCGGGGGGGGGGGGGGGGGGAGTGTTCGTTTGGGGAGTAAAACCATCCCCGTCCCCCTGCTCTGGAAACCAGAAAGGCTTTTAGTGCTTGGAATTTAGACTCAAATGTGGGTACAACCCTCGCATTTACAGTAAAACCATCGCATTGACATTGAAACCCTCCTATTTTTGCAAATAAAAGAGTAAACTACACAACACAGTACATGCCCATATGTGCTCTGATCTCCACCTCAGTAAATACATTAAAGTATTTCAGCTGACAGTTCCAGTTCAATACTGGTTTCTCCGTCTCTTCATATATCTATTATGTTTTTCTTTACGGGCTGTTCCGATCTTTACACCAATTTCATGCAGTCTTGAGAGCGACCATAATTCACACTGTTGAAAATATTCTGAGATGACGTGGTCCATTAACGCATTAACTGTCAGATCCATTTCTGTACCTTTTGACACTGGTCATGCTCGCTACTGTATCAACTCGTTCACAGCTTTCAACCCCCGCATGTCCTGGCACAAATATGAAGGTAATCTTTCTTGTTATAGATTTTGTCAATTAAGATTTAGATCTTTCATGAAATTCCAGTGAGAAATTGAGGCAAGATCTGGAATCATGTTTTTCTTGTTCATAATAACTCATTATTTTGTTGCCTGGTTTGTAATAAATGACAGTCTTTAATAATTTTATTGTGCACATTGTTGTATTTATGTTAGTGCATAATAATTTTGTGTTAACTAGAGAATATTTGTTATTTAACATAGTGGGAACCTTGAAGCATACTGAATATGTGGCATTAAAGCAATGTGGGAACCCTGAAGCATGATTGTTGGTTGTTTATGTGTATCTGTACAGCTTTTTGTAAATCTATTCTTTGAAATCTCTTAACTCTCCCCCTCTCTCTAATTATTATATGTTCTCTGCTCATCTCTGTACTAGCTATATTCTCTCTGTACTAGCTATATTCTCTCTGTAATAGCTATATTCTCTCTGTACTAGCTATAATCTATCTCTGT
Organism: Meghimatium bilineatum; assembly: GCA_034231615.1. Classification (NCBI taxonomy): domain Eukaryota; kingdom Metazoa; phylum Mollusca; class Gastropoda; order Stylommatophora; family Philomycidae; genus Meghimatium; species Meghimatium bilineatum. The sequence continues at coordinate 53,190,977 of CM067313.1, forward strand.
ACTAGCTATATTCTTTCTGTACTAACTATATTCTCTCTGTTCTTCCTGTTAGCTATATATTGTCTGTTAGCTATACGTTCCAATTCAAACTATTTTGTCAGTCATGTCTGTTAGGTATTCCTTATCAGCCCTCGCTGCTAGCTATATATTCACTGTCCTCCTCCGTGCAAGCTATTTTGTCTTATCTTCCATTTTGCCTACGATACAGTTCCTACCCCACTCTTGCAAACTATATTCTCCCTACACTCAAGTCTTCTAATTTACACTCCCTAGCCTTCACTTTTGCTAGCAATACATTCCCTATGCTCCACTCTGCAAACTATACACTTTCTTATATAATGTACTTATTACTGAGGTAAAGCACAATGCCGAATCATTGGACTCATAGAGTATGGTTTAGTCTCTCTTATAATGTACATTTTTACAGCAGTCTGTCTTTTTTTACTTTATGGAGTGGTTACAGTCTGGGAAAAGATATCAGGATTGACCTCCACTTTGCTATAAAGATGTATGTAGATGCGATATACATGATACAGGCATTGATATGAAAACGGGTTGTCATGGATTATGTTACATGGTGGAGAGGGGAAAAAAGCAGAAATTGTAGAAAGACAAAGGAGAAAGTGTTAGCAGTTAGTTCAAGGTTGCACTTCTGAGAGATATTATGGTAAACGTGGGCTTGTGATTTCCTGTACATATTGTGAAAGTCTCTGTGTGGCTTAGATTGGTCTTGTGAATCACACCCATGGATTATATTTCTTATTGAACAACACTGCCCACTAGACATACCAACCATGCAACAAAAAACCTTAGTGGATGACATGCCGTTATATTGAGATTATCTTCTTAGAGAACTTCATGGCACGTCATCTATACAATTATGCTTTTATTTTGTTTTTGAAATGTGTTTTATGTTTACTTGAATATATATGTATGCACCCTCTGTGGTTGTGAGGGAGCCAGAGATGTACTGTGCAGCACTGGGGAGGAGGAAACGGACAGCACTGTTTTTTTTCCTATGGCTGAAACCTGTCATAGAGGCACAGTGACTGAGGACGTGACAAACCTTTTGACGTGAACATTTTGTTGCATGCCTCAAGCAATAGAGAAGTTCGGCATAACCAGTAGTCAATTGGTGGCGGGGAATGAGCACAGTGAACCTTACCTTGGCTACAGTGGCTAAAAGCAGTGCTTAGGTTGAAACCTACCTTCCTGGAGGTGTGATAGTTATTCTCTGGCTCTGTCCCGGGGTGGGCCGAAAATCCACAGACTTCCCAGCAATATAATGCTATTTAATGGCATTAGGTCAAAGTGCATACGCCCATGGACCGCTGGATCGACAACGAACCAACTATTGAACAACACTAATACTATCTTAGGGCATGAGCCCATGGACCGCTTGATCAGCAACCAACCAACTATTGAACAACACTAATACTATCTTAGGGAAAGACGGAAATCTATAGCTATACTCTTATAAAGTTTGTTCCAAAATTCCTATTACTCAGTTGGAATTATTATTCTCCAAAACGACTTGTTAGATGAAAAGATGCTTTTGGATCCAACTTGAATTTCTCTCTGACCCTAGAAACTATTTTTTGGCTCTTTAAAAAATGTAACTGAATTAAAAGATTTTTTCTATAAATTATACGTTTTTAAAGGTTTTGTGATTGTACAATTAGCCTTTTTTTTTTTACAGTATTACACACGTCTTTTCACAGTCCCGGTTGATGAGGGGAAATACACCTTATTTGTTTATTGGTATTTTATTCTCCAACTGTCTATTGGCTGTGGCGCACAGTATAAATATACTGGCCAATTAAAAGCACGATAAAATGAAAAGGCTTCATCAGTGATTAAATTATACTGCTGTGAAATGCAACTGATTCTGTATCAAGTTGCACCGATGTGATACAGAAATCACATTTTCCTTTTCCACGAGTGCGGAATGTGTTGTCATTTAGAGATTTCAATGTTATTGACTTTGTAAATTGTTTTTGCCATGAATGTCTTCATGATTTTAATTGGTCATTTTGATGTGTAGTCATGATTGTCAGAATAAAAAGCATGGAAATACTGGAGTATGCTTTAGAAGGGTCATTGTTATGACATTTAATCTCACTTTCGTTGTATTTGTGGTTGGATGACCCAATTGTGTGTATTACGATAAAATGTGAGTACCATTTATTACCGATTATGCAATACTATATAGCAAAAAATGTTTTGTCAATTTTACAATCTAACTATCAATTTGTAAAATATGAATTTCTAAGGCGGTGCTATGCATAAGACTAACTGTGAAATATGGTTGCTTTGCATTGGGTAGTTTTCGTGAAAATTGAGCTCAAGAGAGTAACATGAATTATAATTGAACGAACTATACCATTCTCTGTGTCAACTATACACTTTGTGCCTTCTACCAAATAGTTACATTCCATTAACCTGTAGATAATAACAACAAACGAAACTTGGAATATGGTAATCAAGTTTTGCAAATCACTGGAAACAACCATAATACCACACACAAATCGACATTTCAACTACAATGCCTTTATCATTAATACATTCATATAGCTATAACCCGGAAGAATTAAAACTAGAAGGCCAGAGGTGAATCAACACAAACAGAAAATAGATAAAACAACATGTCATCCATGTGACTGGTGGGCATTGATCTCAAGGGGTTAAACCGTGCAATATATATATAGTGGTTCTCAAGCGCCTGTCAGGTTTTGTCATCTGAAAAGCATGACTTAATGGCCGTCACCTGAATATCATAGGCACCCTGATGGTCCATGCCATTGAAGTGGTCAACAACAGTGGTACCCGTCTGGTATTTTAAGCCTTACAGATGTTCACAGAATCCATCTGCGAGTCTGGTCAGCACAATTTTCACAGAACTACATATAACAGTGTCGTCATTATCCAGTAAGTTTTGTTTTGTGTGCAGACTGGAAATCTAGCTGCTTAATAAGTAATGATATTGAAAACTAGAGAACTTGCATCATTCATTATCATCAAGTGACGTTTCTGCAGGTTCTGGTGCAGAGTTTTTTTAATCTTTTCAGTGCGGTTGTAATATCTTCAAGAGTAATTACATTATTGCTTATTTCACATGTCTGTGACTGTTTTTATGATTTCATTGTAATTCCCTAAATTCCCCTGACCAATTTGTGCCTTGTAATGAGCCAGCAGTGCTGTACCCTTATTCACAATTCTTACAGCTGACGGGCATTGAACAAGGTCTGTTCTGGTGACACCGAATCACCTTGCAACTCAAGTAAACAGGTTTTCCGCACTTGGCCAACCACATCACCTAAATAAAAATGTCATCTCATCGAAACATTCAACCTGTGTACTCAAGCCACTGAGAACTGACCAATACAAACAAGGAGTATTACAACATTAACGAACATCCCGTACAAGTATTGAAGTATGCTCAGGAACACAAACATAGAACATCCATATTCGTACTACAACGACCTAAAGGCCTTCATGTAAACATAAATAAGATAGAGACAAAACAATGTTGCTTCAAATAATATCTTATACAAGTAAATTCAAGCAGGAAGCATGCGGATGAATCAGGACACCTTATGTTCTATGTGTGTGCTCCTGATGATATTTCAATACTGGTATGATGTTCGTTATTGTTGGAATAGTCCTTGTTCTGTTCCATTGGTCCATTCTCAGTGGCTTGAGTACACAGGTTGAATGTCTTGACGAGATGACACTTTTTTTTTGGGGGGGGGGGGGTGGGGGGTGTGTGTGGTTGGTCAAGTACAGAAAACCTGTTTGCTTGAGATGCAAGGCGATTCGTTGCCGCCAGAACAGCTTCAATTTCAGTCAGTTGTAAGAATTGTTTCTAAAAGCTAATCACTTTGTTATTATGGCATTTTGTCTCATTTTTATTCTGTGGGAAAAACTGCTAAGAGGTGGAGGTTGACCATCTTTTTCACTTGTTTCTTGGTGTTAAGTATATTGTTCTATTTTACTAACTTGGGATTAAACACCACAAATTCGCCTTTAATATAATGGCTCATAATCGACGTTTCGACCAAAATGTCTTTATAAAAAAATAAAATATAGATAAATAGAGAACACAGAAGAAACACAATATTTCACATGGTATAGATTTCAGTGTCATTTATTCAGTTTCTTTAAGTATAAATAGCAAACATGCTGGCATGAAAATATTATCGGCTGTAAATATTCAAATATGACAATGATCAAGTAGACACTGGTATATGTTAAAACACATTATTTTTATGGTTTCGAGAAACTGTATTATATTCCATGCCGATAAATTATTTGAATAGTGTTAACAAGAACATAGTTTATCACACTGTGTTATTTCCTTTATCCCATATAAAATAACTAACATATGTAAGTAAAATACAAATATTTTAAGTTGTCCGAACTACAAGACAAACATAAACATGTGCTTAATTAATGAAGTCAGTCAGAGACGCTAACTTGAGGGGTCGTCAGTTTGAAACCGAGAGCGCAAGCTTGATACATGTGCCAATTTTATATTTTATTTGATAAAACTTGAAATTTATTTGAGGTTTCTTTTAAACTGCTTACTGTGTATCATCTGCAGCATAATACTACGATAAATAACGGATTTAAGCTGTAATATTTTTTATGCGATTATTTCAGTAAACACCGCTAGATTGCGCAACATAATCAGACGTAAATACCCAGTACACGCGTACAAACTTTAAACAGCGTTACCACTCCTGTGCTCTTTTTAATCAAATCTTAGCTTTTTCTATCAGACTTGACTATCTTGGGTTATTTTCTAAGAATTTGACAGTTTTTGTCAGCAATTTTTGTAATGAGAACGCTAGACTGTCAATGTTTAATTAATTGTTAATAAATGTTTAACAAGAATAGCGGAGTATGCATGTCAACTACATGTACTTTGAGCTCGTTAAATCCGTACTGAAATGGTAATCTGGGACTTTATTTACTAAGGCGATTATTGAATCACACTATAAATTGATGATTCGAAAGTATCCACAATGAACGGTATCGAAATGTGTTATGACATCTATCGCTATTTCAACTTCGTGGGTAATATATATATTTATGGATGTACATGATTCGGCGTAATGAGACACATACCGACTTTAATTTATATAGAGAGAGCTAGCTGGTTAATGGAAGATAATGAGGCGTGCTAAACCTGTCTCGTCAATGCATGCTGGAGACGACGAACACTGCGATTTATTACATTTCCAACAGCGATTAGAGAAACTTCGTATTAAATTTGATACTAGTAGATATTTGATACTAGTAGATATTTCTATGAACTGTGAAGAATGAAGAATATATAGAATCATTGAGCTATAGAAACCATAAGTGAGCATATTCTCGCCATCTGTTGGGGGTGATTTCTTCTGTGGATCTGTCAGAGCACACAATGAATACCAAATACATTCACACTGATTCGAGTGTCAACTAATCACCATGTTTATCATAAGATGAGAGCACAATTTCCTTAATTCCAAATTGCTTAAATGTTTTCAGGATTGTATCTGAGATTGTTTAAATGTTTTCAGGATTGTATCTGAGATTGTTTAAATGTTTTCAGGATTGTATCTGAGATTGTTTAAATGTTTTCAGGATTGTATCTGAGATTGTTTAAATGTTTTCAGGATTGTATCTGAGATTGTTTAAATGTATTCAGGATTGTATCTGAGATTGTTTAAATGTTTTCAGGATTGTATCTGAGATTGTTTAAATGTTTTCAGGATTGTATCTGAGAGTGAACTGAAACATTAGCGAAATAAATGAAAATTGCTGCTAAATTCAAGAGCTACTGAGAAACTTGAATGGTATTAAGTCAGAAACGCATTATCTGGTTTAAGTTTATGTTCATCATTCAAGAATGGCCACTACTGAAGTTTGGATTGTTTTCACAATTTGTCTGTGATATATTGCCATTAACTAGATTTATATGAATCTTTGTATGTGAGATTTTCACACACAAAATATGGGAGATGCTGCTGGGGAAGGGGGCAATAGTTAAAAAATCGCACGCTGTTGTAACACTGTTATAATATTCAGTATATATATATATATATATATATATATATATATATATATATATATATATATATATATATATATATATATATATATATATATATATGTACGCGCACACACGCACGCACGCACGTTTTTCATTCAATCGAAAAACAAGTAAATATCCGCCCACTGGATGACAGAAGAGAAGAACGAGTTCATGTGCAAAATGAAAAAAAAACAATAAGCGATTGACAAACCATCCGACGCATGCGCAAATTTCTAGATCAAGCACAAGCAGGTTGAAGAGAACCAGCTTCTGTCACATCTACGACCATCTCCACCAACAACAACAACAAGATATCCTCACAAACCTCCCATCTGAAATTAAACACTAACGGATTTCGAAGAGCCAGACAATAGAACATCTTCATAATAACACAGGTTCATGGGTTAATTAAAAAAGCAATACCAGACTCCGCCTCAACTAAAATCATTGACACTAGAGATGATAGAAAGAAAATATAATCCCAAGAAATGGACACATGTATACACAGATGGATCGGCAGAGGGAGCAGTAAGTAATGGAGGAGTGGAATTCTTATTAGATTCAAAGACGGGAAGACAACATCTAAAGCTTTTTCCAACCGGGAAATACTCCTCCAGTTTTATAGCAAAAAATAGTTGTTTTTTATTAAACACTGAAAGTCTTCATCGAACCAGGTTGGCAAGACAAAAGAAGATAGCTATATTCACAGATTGCAGATCCCTACTGGAATCAATAAAGAGCAACATAAATTAAAGCCTTCTACACAACATCAGACATAAGCTAATACATATTCAAAAATCATCAGCTATTGCCCTTCAATGAATACTATCACACTGTGGAATAATAGGAAATGAGAAAGCAGATGCTCTGTCAAGAATAGGAAGAGAAATGGAGCAACACAGACACCCAATGTCCTGCGGAGAAGCAAAAACAATAATCAAGAACACATACACATCAAAGTGGAAGAAACAAATGGAAGAAGAATACGAACATGATGCAATACATCTCTTCCAAAGATATCAACAGATCACACTATTTCACCTAAGAACAGGCCACTGCAGACTGTTGGGTCACCTTTACCGCTTGAGGATCTCATACACAGATGAATGTCCATGTGAATCCGGATACCAGACTCCTGAACACATACTTCAAGATTACCAACATACACCAGAGACAGCAGACCTGGCCAGAGGATAAGCAGAGGAAAAGCAAAAGCTATTGGGCAGCCGCTCTGACCAGAAGAATACAGTAGATTTAGCCCTGACGACAGGCCTGACAATATAACGTGACAGCAGATGCTGAACGAAGAAGAAGAAGAAGAAATATACTGTTCAAAAAAAGAAACGCAACTTTTTTTGGAGTTACTTTTATTAAAAAAATATTCGCTGATTGGACATCATTCAACCTATCGACTGTGTCCACCTGGTCACTAACTTCTCGCGGCTACCTGAATTGTACTCACATCATGAGGTCATGAAATAAATCAATACCAAAACAATATTTTTGGCAATAACTCGTCAGAGATTCATAAGAATCCCGTGAAACCTAAAGAACACAAAACTCTCTAACCATATTATTGAATGCATATAAAAGATTGACGGTGGTAGAATAAATTGAGTTGAAAATTCAGTGCAAAATTATGTTTCACCTCACTACATAACAACGATACATCATCATTGGATGCTTACAGACTGGACACGTGTAGTAGCTAGACAATTGAATATGGTTAGAAGCACCATTAGTCGGCGTTTGGGGGGCGATTTCAGCAAGCTGGCTCAGTGACAGACCGGCCACGCATTGGAGGGGTACTGATGTGGGGAGAAATCAACTTCATGGGAAGAAGTGACCTGGTGCAAATTGAAAGACGCCTGAATGCAGAACGATAAGTCGTTCAAATCGTTCGTTCTCGTGTCCTTTCAATTTTGACTTCACGAGGGTCGATTTTCCAACATTATAATGCTTGATTTAATGTGGCATAACATAACTCACCACCCTGTACCTTGCTGACAACAACGGCCAGATCGTTCCGTGGTCAGCCATTGTCATCATACGTATACCTCTTAGATCACTTATGGGATAAACTCGACAGAAGACTCCACAAGTGAGACGTGACTCCAGCCAATCTACAACAGTTTGCCTATTGCACTGCGCGAAGAGTGGGCAGCCATCGCACAAGAACCATCCAATGGCTAATCGGATCCATGCCACGGAGATATCGTTCACTGATACAGGTCAGAGGATGTCATACAACTTACTGAAACAGTCAGAAGCATAGATTAAAAGTCCAAATGAAATTAATGAACATAATTTCATTGTTAAAATCTGAAAGTTTATTCATGCCAAGGATAAAACATGAATTCCATAAAATAAAATTTTGGTTCACGTTTGAAATTTTGTGTCTATTAGCACTGGAATGATGTTGAGTTTCTTTGGTTTTTTTGTGTTTGCTTAATATTAAAAGAACCGTGCTTTTCTGTGCTATTTTTGTCTTCGTTTGTCTTCGACACTGGACTTTTATCACAATTTTTAGTAGTAACTATATATATATATATATATATATATATATATATATATATAATGTATTTATTTTTTATATTATGATCCCACCACAAGTCATAAACTCAAATATATTGTTAAGCAAATGTAATAAATTACGGTTGTTGAATCGAATCTACTTTTAACAACACTGACAATATGATCAGTTTCACTACGATCGGCAGCCAGATTGTCTATATGTGTCCTAAATTGTTCGATATAGCAGCAAAATCGACGCTATTATCGTATAAATACAGGACTGCAACGTGTCTGAGATATTATTTAACGGAGTCATAGCAAGAAACAATACGGCAAGCACGCAACAAAGCGTGATGGCTATCATTACGAATACAGTTAACGTTGGTTCTCAGTAATCAATCACAATTTATTGCAGTCATATCATTGTCTGTAACGTCAATCATTATTGAGATGTTCTCAAATCCCAAAATCATATTCTCCAAATAAACGCAGAGTATAAGATAATTATGATTGCAAAAATCTCGAAAAAAACCACACCAATTGGTGCGTCAAACACGTTTATGCTGTAGATATATTGCCGTGATTGTAAAATAAGTACGGTTGTGGGTGTGAATATGGAACGTTTCTAACGGCTAATCCTGAATTATGAGTTTTTCATGGCAGCGTATTTGCATGAGTCTACATCCATGCATGGACGTACGCGATACTTATTTAGTGTCCCCATACATGATTAATGTTATCTTCGCATTTGTATGTATCTGGATCCGATGATTATAGTGAATATTGTGACATACAGTCCTCTTGTATTATATACAGGGAACTGATACATTTTAACTTGGACTGGAGTTTTTTTATTTTGGTGGTCTGTATTCAATGCGATTTTAGACTTTGATTTATCGTTTGATTGCGAAACATATATTTTCTAGTTACTGAAACCTTCTGCTTCGGTTTCTTCTGCATATTCGTTCGTTTCCAGCACACGTTGATTAGAATATTTGAAGTATTTAAAAGCTGACGTCACTGCACTGTGGACACACTGATTGTTCATGCGCCTAATATGACATCTCTCTCATCTTTCTCTGTTCGTCCCACACTTGATCACACATTTCTCCAGTACCACACTTGATCACACTTTCTCCAGTCCCACACTTGATCACACATTTCTCCAGCCCCACACTTGATCACACATTTCTCCAGTCCCACACTTGATCACACATTTCTCCAGTACCACACTTGATCACAAATGTCCCCATTTCCACACTTTATCACACATTTCTCCAGTCCCACACTTGATCACAAATTGCTGCAGTCCCTGTAATACAAATTCCTCCTGTTTCACTTAATCCTCCAATAAACTATCCATTATTTCTATAAAGATCTCCCTTCTGTCCAAACAGTGACAAAATACAGTTACCTTTGTAAACAGCGTCCACTAGACATAGGGAAAAATTGTAAACTCCATGTAATAAAAAAGCATGCACTGATTTCATAAAAGTGCGTAATTTACACTTCAGCCACAACCCCCAATTTACCACCCCCAACGCCTAAAGCATTTGCACATAGCGATAAAGAACTACATTGCTCTTAATTTATGAAGATTCAAAATATATATAGAAACTTGCCGAGGCCTGATATATTGGGTAATTGGCGTAAAAACACGGCGACACAAAACATTTCCGTTCTCTGAACATCATAGTGCTGGGCAGCTAGTATGACCACGGTCCTGCTATAATAGAGATCCGGCGGGAGTATGAGAAAATCTAGTATGACCACGGTCCTGCTATAATAGAGATCCGGCGGGAGTATGAGAAAATCTAGTATGACCACGGTCCTGCTATAATAGAGATCCGGCGGGAGTATGAGAATGATAGATAAAACACAGAAACATGGGAAAGTATGACAATTCAAAAAAATGGGCAACAAGTTCAGTATTTTCCACGAGAGCTGAGTAAATTGACGTAAAATATACACGATTTTAACACACCCACCGATGTCGAATTTGTCGTGCCAATGTGCGGAAATAAAACGGCGACACAACAGCATCTGTTGGAAATCTAGTAGGATCAGCGTCTTTTTACACACGCACGCACGCACCCACCCACAACCTAAACCACCCAACCAAAACCTAAACCCACCCAAAACCTAAACCCACACACACACACATACATACACACGTACATACACACAGGCACATACACGCACACAAAATATGCTGGATGCGTTTGAGAACGCAAATCAACAAACAAAAGATAGTTGCTGAGGTCTGAAGATGGGGGTGGGTGGTTCATAGGCGTACATGAATTTTAGTGCTAGGAGCTTGGTTACAAATCATTCCCTCCGTTAGCCATTGTTCACAAATAAGCCCCCCCCCCCACCTCCTCCTCCTCCGCAGCGATTTTTTCACCAATAGGTCTTCAGATATTTCAACAAATAGAAGATCTGACACACGAACATACACGAATGACATTTTTATAATTATTTTAGTTAACCCCCCCCCCCCCCCCCCATTCCGTGGCGAGAACATATCTACGGCTCTGTATGTACTATTCATGTACCGTACATTGATGATGATGATGTTGAAGGTGTTCCTTCTTCGCAGGGGAAGAGGTCCATACTTTCCTGCATAGCTTGAATGCTGTTAGCGTTGAATAACTTATTCTCGTGGTCAGTGTGATGACAATGTAATTTTTTTAAATGTAACACTTTTATCACGAAACAAAACATGACCTACAACCCACTAATCCGTTGTTACTTGTGTTGTTGAGAAGAAAAGTTATTAAAATAGTCCTTTTGAAAATTATCAAATTTACTTCGGGACTACTACGTTTCAGGCCAGTGTTCATGTGTATGTACTAGAATTTTTGAAATAATTATATTGAATTTCATGGAGCTATTAAGTGGAATGTGTGTGTATAGAATTTGCTAGAATCTGTTGGAATTTAGTCGAAATGTCAATACTGCATGGACTTATCTTGAAGTAGAAATGAAAGGCATATAATCTAGACAGATATGAAGGATGTGTGGAAATTAGCATCGCTGCCTGTATATCTATCCGCTAAATCCGTTGTTGCTTTACGGCGTCAGTGGTAGAAAGTTTTATGGAGACGGCCCATGTGTGCTGAGTATATAGTGGAGTTTGTCACATCTTTTATTTTTGTGGTCCATCGTTTCGTGATCGCCCATTAGGTCTGCCTTCACTGTGTCTGTGTAGCATAGCTTGTTGTGGTATGCTGTCTGATGGTAGTCTGCTGATGTGTGCAAATCATTTGATTTTTTGTCTCTTTAATATATTCCAAGATTGGAGTGGTACCAGTTCTTTATCTAATGTCTTCATTTCTCACTCTGTCTGTTAGCGATATTCCTAGGATTCTGCGCAAGCATGCCATTTCAGCTGTAATAAATTCACGTTTATCTTGTGATGTCGGGGTCCATGTTTGGCTTTGGTAACACAGCGTTGGTATATAATTGTTTTGAATAGTGTTATTTTGGTGTTTAAATCTACAGTTTTGTTTATGAAGATTGGTGTCATTTGCCCTAGGGTTTGGTTGCTTTACTACATCTATTGTGTATTTCTATGCTGCTCCTGCCGTCTGTTGTTATATTACTTCCTAAGTATGTAAATTCTGTAACCTGGTTAAGTCTGTTGTTTCCAATGTATATGTTGGTTATATTTATATTTACTCTTCCACACTATAAACCAACTTCAGTGCTAGTCATTTCTCAACCATTTATTTACTTATCTTTACTAATTAAATATGAAGAGAACAAAGTGTGAATCAATCCTAGTTGGTTCATGGAATGTTCGGACACTTACGGATATCTCAGATGTAAACAGACCAGAAAGAAGAACAGCACTAATTGCTAAATAATAGGCCCATTATAATCTGGATATTGTTGCACTTAGTGAAACGCGGTTTGCAGATGAGGGTCAGTTGACTGAGATAGGTGGAGGATATACATTCTTCTGGATAGGACGTAAAAACACAGAGAGGCGTGAATCAGGTGTTGGTTTTGCTATAAATCATCTCTGGTACAGAAACTTCCAGGTCTGCCTCGAGGAATTAGCGATCGCTTGATGTCGTTGCGATTAAAAGTGGGCAAAAATAACTTTGCCACATTACTTTCTGCATATGCGCCGACAATGACAAATCCTGATGAGGAAAAGGATAAATTCTATGAAGAGTTAGATGCCGCTATATCTGGTACACCTAGAACTGATAAACTCATTATCCTGGGTGATTTCAATGCCCGAGTTGGCAAAGACTTCCAGACATGGCAAGGTGTTCTTGGACGTCATGGGATCGGTAAATGTAACAGCAATGGTTCCCTTCTTTTAAAGCTATGTTCTGTGCACGAACTCACTATCACCAACACTATTTTTCGCTTGCCAACGCGCAAAAAGACCTCCTGGATGCATCCACGCTCCAAGCAGTGGCATCTTATAGACTATATCATAACTAGAAAAAAGGGACATCAAAGATGTTCGTGTCACAAAAGCAATGTGTGGAGCTGAATGCTGGACTGATCACCGGCTTATAGTATCCAAACTAAATTTCACCATTGCAAGAAAAAGACGTCCACAGGGACAAAAGATAGAAAAACGCCTAAACACTGATCGGTTGAGTAACCACGATATAAAAAATAATCTCTCCAAGGATTTCGACATGGCCATGCTAACGGAAACGCACCATAGTCATGAAACAGCTGGCATAATGATCAATTACAGAACAGATGGTGGTCTTTTCAATTTACGTCGTCTAAAAGCAAACACGAAAACTAAATCTAGTACTGTTAGATAATTACTTTATGCTGACGGCTGTGCATTGTATGCTGACTCTGTCGTAAACATGCAGAGCACCATAGACAGCTTCTCACATGCCTGCAACAACTTTGGTCTGACTATTAACACACAAAAAACAGAAGTCATGCACCAAGCAACATCAAATAGCCAACATACTGCTACTTCCATCATCGTCAATCAGGAAAAACTGCTGGTAGTCGACAATTTTACTTACCTTGGAAGCACTCTCTCTCTCTCTCTCTCTCTCTCTCGCGATGTCAACATTGATGTGGAAATTAACAATAGACTTGCAAAAGCTAGTACTGTATTTGGCAGATTACGCAACAATTTATGGGACAGAAGAGGTATACAAACAACTACCAAACTACAAGTATATCATGCTGCTGTTATACCAACCCTACTATACGCCTGCGAAACGTGGACAGTGTATGCTAGACATGCAAGAAAATTAAATCATTTCAATATTACCTGCTTACGTAAATTACTAAACATCCATTGGTGGGACACTGTACCAGACTACGAGGTCTTGGAAAAATCAACCTCAATAAGCATCCACACAATACTTATGAAGGCGCAAGCACGCTGGGCAGGCCATCTTGTGCTTATGGAGAACTCGTGTTTGCCAAAACAAATATATTAGAGGCACTCAAGGCAGGATTTCGAAAAGCTGGTGGACAGAAAAAGCGCTTCAAAGACACGCTCAAGTCATCCTTGAAACATCTTAACATTGACGTAGGCGCTTGGGAGAGCCTCACTCAGGATAGAACAGCATGGCGTTACAGCATTAGTACGGGAGCACTAGCGGCGGAAGAATTCAGACAAGAAACTGCAAGACAGAAGCGGACACGTAGAAAAGAAAAAACATCTCAACCTCACATAGATACCCTCTATTGTTGTCAATTCTGTAAAAGGACATTTTGTGCGCGCATTGGACTTGCTAGTCATTTAAAAACGCACTATTAACTTTTATTATTTTTATTATTTATTGTTATTATTATTATGGTTGAGTTTTTGGTCATCGTCGATCACGACGGACGAACATCATCATATGTTGGTGTTTCTTTCTGTTCTTCCTATCTTCATTACTTCGGTCTTCTCTATATTTATCTTCGTATTCAAGGTTTGGCATGTTTGGTGTAATCTGTCTGTCTTTCCTCTTCTGATGATTCTACCAGTACTTGGTTGTCTGCAAATAGCAATTCGTTTACGCTATCCTTCAAATAGCAGCAATTCGTTTAAGCTATCCTTCACATAGCAATTCGTTTAAGCTATCCTTCAAATAGCAATTCGTTTAAGCTATCCTTCAAATAGCAATTCGTTTAAGCTATCCTTCAAATTGTTCTCTTTTGTTGTCTTTGCTAGTTTGCAAATATGATCATGATTTTCATAAGGTTGATTATGATATGAAAAAGTAAGATCAGTATTACAGTAAAGATCAATCTATTCAGATCGTTAGAGCTAAGTATACTTTTATATAGATGTGAAAGTTAGACACTCAATGAGGACACAGAAAGAAGGATTCATGCTTTTGAATACAAGTACTACAGACGTTTGTTAAGAATTATTTATATAGAACACAAGACAAATATATATGTCCAGCAGCAAAAACAACAACAACAACAAAAACTTGCAGGCTTTCAAGAACCACTTTTGGCTGTGATAAAATGGAGTAAATGTGTTTGGTTTGGACATTTAACAAGACATTCACTTTATACACTTATTTTGCAAGAAACAAAGGAACAGTCGAGGGTAGGAGGAGGGGGATGAGAACAGAGAAAAGCATGTATTGATAACACCAAGAATGGTCTGGGCGTGATTTATCTACATTCCTCCGAATGACCGACGATATAATTATTTGGAGAGCTTTATGTGCTGTTGTATCCAGTGTGGCACTCTTACGACCCTGATGTATCCAGTGTGGCACC